>AMYF01000024.1:0-279216 GCA_000315175.1 Herpotrichiellaceae sp. UM238 | reverse complement strand
GGGGTGGGGGGTTTAGTACAGCTCCTGGCATTGCGACGTCGGATCTCCGAGCTGCGAGGCGATTTTTGCAAGGACATCAAGCGATCGGGGGCTATGTGGATAGAGCCCTAAGCAAGATCTTCGCCGAGATATTTAACTGGTGTCTCGAAACGGTATTTCCTGGGACGCATGACGCAAAGCAGGTTCTCACACATCTACCACTATTGGCGGAAATCATTTGAAGAGGTGGGTGATAATTGTTGTTGCCATCATGACGGTGCTGGCCATGACAGGTATGAAGACGAGTTTAGCAGGCGTTGTGGATGCTAAGACGTCTAGTGGAGCGCATAGGGAGAATTGAGGCTCAAAACATGACCAACTTGCTCAGGGTTGTGGGAATAATGTCCGCGGCACAGCTTTATGCAGCTGGTTGTTCCGAGTGGCCTTCTTGTACGCCAGCAAGAGCAGCTACTGCTCGGGTACGACCAGGGGGTGAACTTTGGTTTTTGAAGACTTGTGCTTACTGTGGCAGACTCGTGCCGCTCACTTCTCGGGAATTCCACCGAATATATTAGACACCTTGTGCAACTTTCCGGAGGTACCTGGGAGGTACAGAACAGTATTAGTGTAGCGTACAGGAGCAGCTTAGCTTGAGATATAGCTTCCGTTGTGGTCTCCATTGTGATCGGTAAGGATGTGGATGATGGGTCCTCTAAAGCACGTACCCTGGTCTGTCCCACGAGATCTTACCATTCCTGTAATCTCACTAAGCCGTTTCTGTACCTCAGAAGTGTTATGAGGTTGAAGGTGGGTTTGCGTACAGGAATAGAATAGCTCATACAGGAACAGAACCGCAACTACCTATTCTGTACCTCCAAGGTACCTCCAAAAGTTTGCACAAGGTGTCTATTGTTGAAATATTCACCGGCACGGCTTGTCCAGTGGTGTACTAATTTCGAAACTGGATTCAATGTTCTAGCGAGCTTTGACAGAAGAACGTCGCGCTGACAAATTTAGTCAGTTAACCTATCCTACACTCACGCAGAGTCCGAGACCGCTCGCTTCTCACCCTCCACGCCCCTAGAAACCCTCTTCCTCTTCCTGACATCACTCATAAACCGCGCAACCAACAAGCCCGTCAAAACAATAAACAGCACCATCAGACAAACACTCAGCCCCCGTCCCGCCTTCTCCCGGCCACACAAACTCCCAATCTCCGAACGTCTGACTGTAGACCGTGAATCATCATCCGTCGCCTGACCTCTAACCATTATACCCTCAAGCTGACAGACCCAGGCTCCAAAAGTGAATCCGCCGTTGCCAGGCGCGATATACCTGCCCTCTGCATCCTTGAGGAGCTCAGGATACGACGGCCCAGGCGGCAGAACAAGCACGGCGCTGGTGTAGTACGCGACAAAACTCCCAATGAACCCGACCAGACTCCTCGCGACGCTGAACGCCGCGATGAAGAGCGTAACGCCCCACAGCCACGTCGGTGCGTCGCCCCTCGCAGCGGCGCGCTTAGAGACGAGTGCGAAGCGGGCGTTCCGCGCGTGATAGATCCGTTCGATGCTGGCGAGGCAGATGATCAGGAGGATACTGTCGATTGTGCCGCCGGCGCCAGAGACGAGGTTGAGGATCAGGCCGGCGCCGTTGTAGTGCGAGGGGCGCGCGGAGATGGCATAGGTGTTGTCGTTGCTTGGATTGATTGCGTCGGTCGATACTAAGACGCTTGGATCTAAGGCCAGGGACTTGGTCCTGCTCAGCCAGGACAGCAGAGTCGAATCAAGGATCAGGATTACGAGGGAGATGGCCAAGGTGAGGCACGTAAGGGTGTAGAGTGTTGATGTTGGCAGCTGCATTTCTAGATCGAGTGACTTTGCCAGCGAAGCAAGTAAGCAAGCAGCTGGTTGCTCTTAGATACGGTGTCCTGCACTGCGCGGGTCTACTTGTCTTTCCTGCAGCACTCATACGTTCTGACCGTGCTGGCTCGCGCTGGTTTTGTACCGTGGTGTTGTTCTTATTACCACTCTACGCTCCTACAAAGCTGTGACTGGGGGCCCTACGACCGCTGCAATATCACCAGTCCATGCATCACTACCACTGTATCAAAGTATTCAGATTTGGAAAACGCAGATCATGTGCACGGGGGAAATTGAGCCGCGTTGGCGCTAAAATGCGTCCCGCAGCACCGATCCAAAGGCCAATCCTCGATTCGAGTGGAAAGTCGAGCCGGGACACTTTTATGCTTGGCGATGACTCAAGAGATGCGTTTTGCAAGAAGGCTGGCGACCTGTCTGGATGGCGCTGGCTTACGGAGACTGCTAAGTAGATAATCAGCGCTGGAATAACCAAATTTTCTCTTATACGCCGACTATATTCGCCGCTGTATGCATGTCATGACCGTGTCATCAGGTCGGTGTGCTTGCTAGTGCTATGCTCCTAGATACATTTCGTCGCTAGTCGATCATCCCGTCGTTAGCTCATTCAATCGTTTGTCCGTTATGTAGAAACTCCATGCTATGCTCAACGGTCATTATCACTTCCTCAGTGGCTTCCCAATCATGTAGTTCCTCTGCCTAGGCCTCACAGATCTTTCTGACAGGTGAGAACGATTCTATCGTTTCTCCGGACTGGCTTCTCTTGTCGAGTAACCTTCACTTTCGTCTTCTTCGTCAATAGCTCCCACCACGGGTGTCCGTCTCTCATGACGCCTCTTATGCTTCCTTCTCCGATTGCTTGAGACGTTACTCGCGCTGTCATCAGGGGCTAGCTCCGAGATGTCATCTCCAAAGCCATCGTCCGTTCCGGTGTCCCAGCCGTACATCCCCGGCTGGCCACCGTCGCCTCCTGCATAAGATGCAGGAGTGCCTGCTCGAATCTCGATGTCAGACTGCTTCCTTCGCTGCTGCGCGGCTGCAAGGCCAGCACTTCGCTCACGAATCGCACGTCGGACGGACTCTGCTCGTAGGTGTAACTGCTCGAATGCGTCTTCTAGGGCTTCCATACCAACATAGATGTCGCGCTCGATCTCGGCGAGAGTAGCTATCTCTGTTTCCTCGTCGAGCGCTATCGGGCCACTAGTCTTGCCGAGGTCTGCCGAGCCACTGGCTGACCGGTAGCCTGGTGCTGTTGATGGGCGTGGATAATTGTATAGGCCACTGTTTTGCCGAGACCGTGTTGGCCCACAGGCAGGTGTCGCGCCTCGAGAAGGCATGCGGCCGATGTGTTGGGGTGTGTAGCGACCATTTGGGGGCGTTGGATATGCATCAGAGTTTGGAACTGGAAAGTCGTCTTCTGCACCGCTACGGAGGAAGCCATCAAATCGACCAGAGATTAAAATGTCCCATTCGTCGTTGGAGACAGCTGCCAACGTTGCCAGTGGATGATGCAGAGCAGGATTGTTCAGGAGATAGATGGCGGTTTCTGGATCTCGTGGTGAGACCGGCAGCCGGTACAAGCGTTGAATGGCAAGACCCGCAGCCATGATGTATTCTGGTCGGATCTTATGAGGCATAGGTGTGGGTACTGTGCGCGGTGGATTGTGATGATCACGATCTGGACTTGGTGCTCTTCTTGGAGGCTCAAGTGGCAAATCGATGATGCCTAGAAGGTCCTTGAAAATTGGTCTCTGCTCTGACGGGATCTGCGTGAGAATTGCGAAGGTCAGTGTCTCGTCGTCGACATCTTCAGGCGGCGCAGAAGATGGATCGTCTCCTTGCTGACGAGTCAGCCACCTGTCGACACTTTGTTTGGTCTTCTGAGATTGTCGAATGTAATGCTCTCTGTACTCCTCTGGCACATCAATGTCAAGCTTTTGCATAGGAATCTGCAGCTCCGAGGTCCGTAATCCAAGGCCGGCAGGCTGAGCCGCAAAGCTGAAGGGGGGCCACGAGGGAAGATCTTTACGACCAGATACAAGCTCAAGGATCTCGCCCCAGCTCACGCCTCGGATGTCATCTTCTCGGTCTTGATCAAATGCACAAATGCTGCATGTGCAGACTTCAGCAGACAAGTCTCTCGCAAAAACAGCTTCAAGTCGATCCAGCAAGCGTCGAGCGACAGATCTGTACCCTGTTGCGACAGCCAGAGAACCATTCTTGGCCATGACCTTCTCAAAATCGTGTAGCAGCTGATTGTATGGTTCGAATAGATTTGCTACTACGACCGGCGGCTGTCCCGGAGACATGGTGGCTTGCTGCACAGCCATCGGCTTTCCAGCATACAGCAAGTTCTTCGGCACAGAATGAGTTAGTCCACCATGCTGGAGCAGGTAGTCGACCTTGGGCACGGCGACTGGCACGTTCGGGGGAGGAGGTGGCGGAGGAGGGCCTCCCATGGACGAAGGAGTGTCCATGGCAGAATCCGGCTCAACAACAACAAAATCGGCAGGGGTCTGTTGGCGGGCATATGTGTCTCCAGGAGGCGACCTAATTTGCGACTGGACATCCTCTTCGACGATGGGAGGCGGTATCTTCGAGCCTGGTCTCTGAATTGAGGGCTGGTCTGGGGCAATAGAAGTGGCCTCGGAACTGAGAAGGGTATTCGACTCTGAGTGGGAATCGTCTCTTGGTGGAGAAACAGTCCGCGTAGGCTGACTGGCGGCAATAGTAGGGTCAAGGTGGTTGGTCTTCTCCCTCAGGGTGGCAGTGACGGTGTCCTTCTTTGGCCGGGCTCGGCTGGCTGTTGAAGAGGTATCTGAAGGCTTCGTCGTCTGCGAGGTAGACTTGGATATGCGGGATTTTAGACGTCTTTGAGCGATTGTGTCGCTATCCTCCTTCTTCTCTTCCTCAGCTATTGTGTCTACCGTGACTGGTTTAGCCGTCGAAGGCTTCGGGCGTCCAGCGTTCTTGTCTGTGAGAGGTGGACTTGGAGGGCCATTGTTAATGATGCGATTCAGATTAGCCAACTTCTCCTTGGAGGCATTGATGTCGGTGGAGGGAGGGGTGAAGACGTTGTAGTCTGGTCTCACGGACTCTTTGCTGTGCTCCTTTGAGAAGGCCGGATAGGATGGTTTGGGTTTCGTCTCATTGCTACCAGCAGCATCCTTGTCAACGACTCCAGGCATTGAAGATCTTTTGCGCGAGCTTGTCGAGGACAACGAGGCCTTCGAGGCCGACTTCTCTTTCGTAGAATTGGAGCGATGGGTCTGCGATGACTTGTGCTTCCTCTCTCTGTCTCTGTCTTTGTCCTTGTCTCTGTCCTTGTCGCGATCTCGCTCTCGCTCGCGCTCTCGATCACGGTCTCGCTCTTTCTTCTCTGGTCGATCTTGTTTGTCCGTCCTCGACTCTTTCTTCTCCTTTCTCCGCTCGGAACTGCTATCTCTGGGTCTGGTAGGCATTACGAAACAGCCGCATGGTGCATATTATCCTTGTTCGGCGCTTAGAGCAGGCCGCCGTAGCGCCCGTACAAGACGTGGTATGAAGGGATCGAGTCTGCACGAGATGTGGCGCCCGTCCTGTGCGTGTCGGCGTCAATACGCAGCACCGAAAGATTTGTTTTGAGGGTGCAGAGTTTGATGCAGTGGTCAGGTTACGCAAAGAAATTCGTGAATCGTGAAGTGGCCGTAATTTGTGGTCAATTTGCTGGTGGATCACAGAGCCTGGACACGACTGTGCCGCCTGATGGGTGTGGAAACGTAGAAAAGGTGGCAGGGAACAGGCCTCGGGACGCAACGAACGCTACTTTCCAAACGCCAGCCAGTAAAATCCTCCAGCCAACGTCTCACCTGTTTCTGTCACCAATGCCATCGCGCTTGCATCTGCATATCTGCCCAATCTTGTATTCTCATGCATCCAGAACTGCGAGGCAATGAATACGAAGAGTCGACCTGACTGCACGACTATCTTCACTGCTGCATCTTTCTCAGCTCGACGATTTTATTCGCCGCTGAACGTAAGGTCACCGTCCTGCCCATGCCGGAAGGCATTCTACCTGCACGGAGCATCGGGCACGCAGATTCTACCTGCCACGGAGTCACAAATCCGATGACCTGCTGAACATGACGAGCAGCCACTTCAATATGAATGGGACGTGGAGAGCGCCTGTAAAATGATTCAAGCAGCGGCGAGTCTGCCCACCTTGTTCAGTTCAAAGACGACGACGCAGCTCATCGATGCGCTCCAAGCGCCCCTTTGATGCCTTGAATTCAACATTGTGACGAGTGCCGTTAACTGCCCAGCATCTTCACTCGTGTGACGTACATGGTTTCGTGACAATTGATGCAACAGGTGCACCTTAACGATTGATATTGTTCTCCCAAGGATGGCACTATGTGGGAAGCCTCGTCGTGACGGACCTGTGACTACCGTCACAAGCTGACTTGCAGTGACTAACGGATTGACAACTTTGCTGGTAGTGATGTTCTGTGTATCTGTATCCGAGGTCAAGAGCACAACGGAAGGTATGTTTGCATCTGTTGCGGATGCTCATCTCGTCACAATTATGGCTCACTGCAATCAAAGATGAAAAAGCTGGGAATAGCGCAGCCTCTTTGGCCATTATCAGAACACGTGTACAGCAGATCATTGTGAATTGGGAGTTGCACTTTAGCAGATCAACACGCTCCCGACCATCCATGCGTCTGGAAAGATTTCTCAAGAATATAATGGTCCCTGACAAGGTCCGAGCACAAGAAGGTTGAGAAACTTCGCTCATCATCCAAGTCCAACAAATCCGCTTTGGAGATCATACTAACTACCGAAATTGTAGCTAAACTTGTTCACCAGAAGAAGAGCATAGCTTTGAACATTCAGTCGACAGATTCTTCGGAGCAACGTTCCGTAGGGAGATTGGTCAATAACTCGACTCATTGAAGATTATTCAAAGAGATGCGCCACAGATCAAACGTTTTGCAGCTGAAGTTACAAGCCTCTGCATTTACCTTGATGCCTTGCCTTGAGCGTCCAGTGATAATCCCCAGGACTTGCAGATTTTAGAATTGGCTGTGAAAAACCGTGTCTGGACGAGGCTGCTGATTAGACGCAAGACCCACTCTCAACCCTCCCGACTGAACAAACTACACCAGGTCATTCAGGCTCGTGCACATCTGCATGCTCTAAAGATTAGGTCAGATGTAGGATATTTGATCACCACCCATTGGAAAGGTCAATTCCAGTACTGGCCACAGACAACCTCGAAGCAGTCCATAGCTGCAATATAATCAAGTCAAATCGTCAGTGGAGCGTGAGAGAGAGCTGGACATGGCGTGCAAAGGCTTGTAGCACGTGCAAAGAGAAATCGGCTTTTCTTTTCGCAACAGCAACACGAAGTCGTGCAATGCATGGAACTGCAATTCGAGGAGACGTTGAAAGATACGGCCTGGGTACGCAATCTTAGCAAATCGGCTCGCCGAAAATAGGAAGACTTGTGCAAACATGTACAGGAGTTTACCGACTTACAACGCGATTGAAGCTTTACCTCGATTTAAACGTCTGAAACATGCCATGCATGATCGACATCCGGATGCTGTGGGAAGTTTTGAGAAGGGGATGTTCAGTCGCACATGTGCCTACAAGGTTGACGTCGGATTCTTTAAAAAGATAGACGACAACCGGGCAAGGAGCTCAAATATCGCCTGAGGCCACCATGAGAACCGCCGGACCCAGAGCCATACCTCAACGACGCCGCCAAGCGTGACGAAGCAAGGAAATTTGCAGACGAATGCTTCCCGCTGCCTGAGACTTGAGCGATCGTTCCAAATCTTAGGACCATATACGATGCATAGGCGCGTTCGAAGTCAAGTCATTTTATTTCTACCTGAGGAGCGACTCTCTCGAGCCGATATCTCATGCAAACTGGCCATGAAAGGGCTTTTGGAGACGGTTTCGGTGGCATGTCGCTACGGTCTCGGTCTCTGGTTGTCCCTGTTTCCCCCTGAGCCCGTTGGAAAGTGATTCGTCGGCATCGACGGCTGCGTCAGCGGGGACCTATTTTGGAATGGATTCGGGGATCTTCAATCGCGGGCCGAGCGAGGCGACCCGTTCCGTAGGTCAGTTGCTGGCTGGGGATGTCGGGATTCTGCCTCGTCCGGTCGAACGAGGGCGCTTTGCGGGCAAAGTGGGCACGAGGCAGTATTCACGTGAAGCTAATGATAGCTAGCTGGATTGATTGACTGGCTTGAATGCGGCTGACTGGTGTTAGTATTACATCCCGGGCTGAATCAAAACCGGCTCTTTGATGGCTTACTAAGGTCCGCTGGGGGAGAGCAGTGGATAGTTCAAGCCGACAGTGGACAGAATGTAACCTAGAAAAAGCAAGCTCTAATACTATTATCACGCGATGAAAGGTTGTCTCTGCGCTCTACCATTCCTGTCCGCTCGTGAACCTAGGCAGCAGCTCGACATCGTACATGGGCCGCTCCACGATGACGACTTCTGGCGCTGCCCCTGCTTCGTCACCTTCACCCGGTCCATTGTCAGTCCCGGGCTGTAATAGCGCGCAGGCACCAAAAATACCCCGATACTGGAATGTATGCCACGATGGCGGACCACGCTCTTCTCGGTGGATCTCGTCTTCCGCAGGAATGTTGTTTTGATCTCGTTGGCGCTTCTGAAGCGCAAGCTCATCGTCTCCTTCGTCGTCATCAAGCTCCATTTCGTCTTCGTCTTCGTCTTCGTGCCTGTCCTCGTCTGCCCCGTCCACACTCTCGTCCGGACTCGGCAAGCTCATATCAACATCGCCAGTTCCGGCATTAGTCTGCCGCATCTTGGCACTATACTTCTGCTCTTCCTTCATCACGTCGCCCGCACCGGCGTTCTTCCGCTTCCTCTTTTTACCTCTCTTCTCCTCTCCTTCCTCGGCCTTGACGAGCGCGTGACCAGGCGCGGCCTCAAGCACATACTGCCCTAGCCGCCCGACTTTGACCGTGTCTTCTTCCTGGTTCTTGTTCGCGCTCAGATCTTGTGCCATGTCGATCATGTACACGAAGTTTGCGCCGTAGAGCCAAAGTCGATCGACGCCGGTGTGGGGTCTGACGTCGAACCAGAGGCCCATGGCCCGGTCTTTGATCTTCCTAAACTTCTCGGGGAGCATGGAAGGCGGATTGCGTCGTGACCACTCGCTCAATCTACATCTCATGGTGTCGAATTCTATGATCTGATGGTTGGCGGTCACGGCGACGAGTATGCCAGCTTCGGCAGGTGGATGCTCGGGTGCGACAGGGTGATGATTGTGTCGTGTAGCATGGAGGCCTTCGTTGCCGTGGGTGCCGGGGGGATGTTCTGCTGCGGCAGTAGAAGGCTTGAAGGCCATGGCTAGGATTGCTGATTGGAGAGCTGGGAGTTGGGACCCCAAAGGTGGGCGGATCCATTTCTGGTTGTGGATTACGCGCGAGTCTGTCTCGTCGTCTGAGTCTGAATCAGAGTCAGCGTCAGACTCTGCGCTGTCTTCGCCCGAGGATGCTTCAGGATCTGCTCTGCTAGATGTAGCTGTGGGCACTTCCGATTCGTGGCCTTCGAGAATCCAGGTTTCGATAGACCCGGAAAGATCGCCAACGGCAAGAATACGGCTGTCGGAAGAGAAAGCTACGGCTGTGATGTGTCGGTCGTAGGATACTAGCCTTGATTTATGATTTTGTTGTGTCTGCCGCCTCTTGCGACCGAGCTTGATCACTCTATCGTGCACGGTTGGCTTCTCCTTTGGTGAAGCCGATGGCAGGATCTTTACCATGGAAACAACGTTATTCGTACGCACTGCGTATAGCCACTTGCTATTTGGCGCAAAGCCAACCGAATTTGCACCTTGCGTCGTCATTAACCTGGGCAGTCCGATCTGCCGAGATCGCACTTTGGCTTGGCCACTTGCAGAGACGGTCCTTCGAACTTGAAAGAGCTTGACACCCCCAGAGGTTGCAGCCGCAACCATGGTACCCGAATTCGAAATCTCAGCAGAAGTAATAAACTCGTCGTTCTTAAGCTGTATCTGTGCCAGCAGTTTGTGGCTCCTTTCCTCATGGGCGACTGAGTCGGTGTCTGTTGGCTCTCGATAACGAGCTGGCAGATGCCAGATAAGCAAATCACGTTCCCACCATGTGAGCATAAGTCTTGCTGTGGCAGACACTGATATCTGCGGTTTCTGTGGGAGATGGGAAAGAGAGCGATGGTACTCCTCATTCCAGTTTTTGAGAGGTAACACGACCGGTACAGTGTCCATACCGCCAGACACTGCTATGCTTAGAGTCTTGCTCTCGTACGATGCAATGGCTTTGACATCGTGCTCGTGAAAGCGCCTGTGTCTGAGCTCGTACCACCTCTGGGTTCTTGAGCTGCTGCCGGTGTTCGGCTGAGGTGCGTACGCGACGGTCCGTCTATCGACGCCGCACGTCAAAATCATTGTCCCAGCCGAATTGGTTGTAATGTCCAGAACATCAGCATTATGCGTCTTTAGTCTTTGTACGAGCGAGTAATTTTGTGCGTCCCAGATTTTCAACTCTCCGCTTGAGTCGCCCGAAAGAATTGTACCGTTCGGAAGACACCTGACCGCCCAGACCAATGGTTTGCTGCCATCTGCAGATTTGCCCAAGGAAAGGTTTCTCAGAGTCTGCCTGTTTCTGACATCGATGACCCTAATGGTGCTCTCCTCGAATCCCGCAACAACAGTGTTTCGATCTCGCCAGGTGATGCTGATAACTCGCGACTTCTTGGTTTGGCGACGCATCAACACCCGATCGAAACGTAAGTCATTGTCGGCAGTCGAGAACAGAACAATTGAGCCGTCGGCACACCCAGCCGCAAGTAATTGCGATGGCGCGCCTTGCACATCTGTGGGACTGCTTCGAGCATGGTTATGAGTCCACTGCGGCTGAGGCGCAAAGCACCAGATATCATCTGCGTTACCCTCTGCGTGTCTCTTCGGGACACCCTTTTCGAGGTCCCACTCTGTGATGGCGGAAGAGCCACCGCTGCTGAACAATCTCAACGGACCAACGTCAACCTTCTTGTTCTCCGTCCTCTCGTCGTCGTCGTCGTAGTCATCTGGTATTATCAGGTCTTGCGTCCACTGCACCTGCTCGACTGTTCTGCCTGCGCTTCCGCGAAAGATCCTCTCTTGTGTCCATTCGCCTCTTTGTGGATTCCAGATCTCTACGTCGCCATTTTCTCGGCCGAGAGCCAGCTTCAAGTCGACGTGTGTCTTTTGCTTGGGATTCGAAGCATGAGAGAATGCTAAAGCATTGATCGATTGAGGCTGGTATGGAACAAATCGGCATCTGTGGATATCCATGGCAGTCAGAAACGGAGACAGAGCTAGCGCATTGTTTCAAGGTGCTTTGGAGGATGCGCTGCGTTGTGTATGCTCGAGGCTCAACTCGATTCGCAGCACTTCCAAAAAGTTTTAGATCAAGAAAAGCGATCAGCATTTGCCGGGCCGAAGTGCTGCCACAGCGTTCGGGTTCATGCCTGGAAGCCTGAAGTTCTCTCGTTGATGGAGGCTCTTGATGCGGTGCAAAATGCCGCCCGAGGCCTCGCCTAGCGGTTCCCTCCGATAGTCCGCTACATAGGCAAAAGTGTTATTTGCTAACAACAATATCTTGTGACCTGAACAGATCGGAGAAGACAGCCGCCAACCCATCTCAGTGGGAAACACGAGTGCTGTCGTGTTTTTACACACGTAGTGCATTGGTATTCTCAAGGCAGGGGTGCTCAACCAACCATTCCCTTACAGGAAGAGAACGTAGGAGCGTGCTGTGATGCAGCGGATCAAATGCTCTTACAATTCCTCAGTCGCACTACGTTCTGGGGCCTTCAATCACCTTCGCAGCCTCAACAAATGAAGTCCACAACGTTGAAGGCGGCCTCTCCGACTTCTCAGGCACAATACCTTCTCCTTCTATCGTCGATCTTCTGATGATCTCCTGTATCTCACGCTCGTCTTCTTCCTCCTGGTTCAGCTTCTTGATCCTCCACCCGAGCCAAAACACGAAACAAACTAGCCCAAATTTCACAACCATCTCTGTCAAACTCATACACCACGCCGCCGTCTGCGCATGACAAAGCGTCTTGAAATTCAAATCATTCTGGTAGAACCGCTGGATATTTGCAGCCCGCGCATCGCATGCCCAACCCCAGAGGTCACGACTTGTCTTGCCGGTGCGATAGAGCACGGCAATAACAAACCACTTCACTGCAAACGCGACGTATCCCGCTTTCCCCAGCCATGATTCTGCAATGTTCATCCGCCGTGAGCAAGCACAACACGCTGCGAGCAGTGTAGCAGCATCGATGAGGAACGTGATGCTGGAGCCGGCCAGGAGCATCAAGGCCGGCCAAAGTTCTGTTTCTTTTGCCCAAGGACCCGTGCGGCCCGGCGCGGGGATGTTACGCGTTCTGTAGAATGTATAGATGACGAAACACAGGATCCCATCCATGATGGTGGCCAGGCCGAGGCTAATGCAGGAAAGGGTTAGACCCAGGTATCTCTGCCTTGACTGCCAGCGGTTGGCGAAGGCTCTCTTCTCGGCGGGTGACCGCTTGACTTTGACATTTGGGTCAGGCGGTGGTGGGAAATAGGGCTGTGGACGAAGCCCGCTCGGTGAGTCGTATACCGGTTCTTTTCCTTTATAGTCTGGTGTATACGGTGTTTGTTGGAGAGTTGAGGTCCGCGATGAAATGGATTGTGGATGTGTCCACACGACTTTCTCTTCTATTGGCAAAAAGGGAGAAGGAGGTCCGTTATGGAGATCGTGGCGAGCTGCCTGGGCAGGATCCGACGTTGAGACTGGAGTGTATGCCATGATCTCAGTGGCAGCAGAATCAAAAGCTCAGATTGTGATCATGGACAAAGCGGTTCCAAATTCGTGAGCCAACACGTCGAGCTGCTTCGCAGGAATCGTGGTCCAGAGAGCACGTCTGTGAAGAATGACCGGTATAGCCCTCTCTATGGTCTTACTGTGGTCCCCAAATCAGCTCGCACAGTACACTAGAGACTCAAGTATTGCTGGACTGGCGTTTACATCAATCGGCGAGGACACAGCATGCCTTTATCCATGCCGACCGTCTACACATGACGACTGCCAAGCAGGCTCGTGCATGGCGTTGAAGACACAGCGAAAGTCACTCTTCTCTACCGCCAGTCTTTCAACCGGAGGGATCTGCGTTAAGACAACACTAGCACGGGCGGAGGCGGAATTAGCCATATTGATGAGCTCTCAGGATTGGGTCGCGATAACCACACCAGCCGTGTACTGCACATGGTTAGGGAAGGACACCAATCAACAGCCCTGTCCAAAAACATAGGAGGCGCAGATGGGAAAGGTAAAGAATGAGGATCATATCCTGCTTTCGGACAGTTGTTCGTAGCGCAAGATAGGAGAGCTGGAGGATTGACTATGCTCTTCCAGAATAGGCATAGCGGTCGATCGTACGGTAGGGATTAGGTGCCACAAATAACCGGTCAATCTTCCTGTCCGCGGGAGCACCGCGCTAGACAGGCTGGGGCTTCTGCCGCAGTGTACTATTTCGAGATGGATTTGCGCATGTCCACGGTGACGACGCAGATCAAGTCGATCACCTCTCTGCGACATGGACACACGTTTGTAAGGGTCTGATCCGCGGAAGCCACCCAGACGATGTTCAGATCGTGGTTATCAATGCACCGCCGCAACTGTATCGGTAATTGCCATGGCCATGTGCGTTGGATAGCATTTCGATGACGAAGATGCAATTTTGAGTCTAGTTTCGAAGTCCAGGTACGCTGGCAATAGACCTATCCCAAACGAGAAGGAGAAGTCTAAAAAGATGAGTCCTATGAGACGAAAACACATACCATCTCTTGGTAGGTGCACAAGTACCACCGATAATGCCGATATGCAAGGAAATCGGCCGTCGACACGCCACCCTCTAATTACTTGTCCTTCGTTTTCCAGTTGTCTCCATCCCATCTTCATCTAGTTCATCATCAACCACCCCAGAATCAGCCAACATGGCCTCGCCTTCGTCGAAATTTTTGTCCTCTTCGTCTTCCTTCTTCCTTTCTTCTTCCATCATCTCCCTGTACGTTGCCCAACTCAACAAAATGAACGCCACAATGATAAGCAACCCACCACCTATCGTAGCGGCCGAAAGCGCTTCGCCCGTCAAGAAGTAGTCGGTAATTGCCACCAAAAAAATGGTGAGAAGTGCTGCAACCGACGAGAGAACTGGAGACGTGAGCGACATGAGAACCAAAAACGCGCCGGAGAATGTTGCGTTGGATAATGTTGAAATAGCGAGGAGCGTCGCAGCCTGTCCAGTAGGTAGCTCGAAGTGCTCAATGCCGGTGTAGTGTAGGATCGGCAGTGGTATCCACAGCACACACATTGTGAAGATGCCGACCATGCTACCGAATGTGTTGGCAAAGAGCATGCCTCTTATCGGGTCCGTGCCTTCTGGTGGACAAGCATATTTCTTGTACAGCACCTCGTACAGTCCATACATGACACTCCCAATGCCAATGATCAGATTTCCCAGCGCTCGATTGTCAGGCTCGAAGCCATGGGGCTGGTTTGGATTGGTGGCGCCTCCACTATGCGAGCCATGCTTGGGATGCCCAGAGTCGCCGTATGCGACGACCAGTACTCCGAGAATTGCAAGCGCAACGGATATCATCTTGTCAAGGCGGGCCTTTTCGTTGAGAAGGAGGATGGAGAAGACATAAGCGAAAAATGCCGAGCAGTTGTAGATGGCCGTAAGGTCGGATGGGGATGTAAGGTCGATCGCAACGTACCAGGAAGCGCCAGCCATGGTGAGGAAAGTAGTGATAAAAGCGGTCATCTTGATCATGTACCTCCATGGATTCGGGGACGCAGTTGTTTTGTGAGGGTGCAAGTCATGCGATTCGACCATTTGGGCTGTTGTATTTATGAAGCTCTTGTGGCGTAGCCAGAAGGAAGGCCATGACTGTTTCCATTTTTGGACCCGCAGGATTAGGAGTTGGCAAGGCCAGAGCACAGTCCAAGAGCCGTGGGTGAGCCAAAGCATGCAATAGGCTTTGTTCCAATGCAGCTCGTGTTGAATGTAGACTGCGGTCTCGGTCTGAACGACGAAAGAGACGAGAGAGATGAGGAGGAAGATGGCAGCGTAGAGGTATTTCTTGCGGGCTTGCTGTTCCGCCGTCTGATGATGCCGCTTAGGAGAACGTGAGCGGAAGGTGTCCCTGGGGGCCCCTCTTGTCCCTACCGATTCGTCTGATCGTCCTCTGTCCACCTTGGCCTTGGCTTCTTCCAAGAGGGGCTGGTCGGGGTATGAGAGGCCGCCCGTGGGACGATATAACGGCGGCCTCCCGGACATATCAGCAGCATCTGACTCGGCGTCGAAGTCTGCTTCGGTGTCTTGGTGGTCTTTTTCTTGAAGGGGTTTGCCTTTGGTTTGTAGAGACAAAGGAACAAGTTTGATGGGCTTTGCTGCCTGCGGAGGTGAATGTGAGGGAGGAGGTAGAGGCGACGCTGAGCCGGCAGGAGTGAAAATAATGCCTTGGGAAGATTGGCTGCTACCTGGACTCTCGCCGGCTTCGGTATGAGAGGTCATCCATGCGGTTGACGGGAAATGGCGTGCTATCCGGTGCGTGGGTCACTTCTGTGCAAAGGCCACGTGAAACAATCATTCGTGCTTTTCCAATTCGGAGATTCGAGGAATGCACTGCGCGCTATGCACTTGGACGACGCTATCAGATCATCCCGCGTACTTCTCTAAAAGCGATGAGGAAGGCTTTTCGTTTGACGACGGTTGTTCTGCGTTGTGCACAGAAAGTGATTATGGGAAAGAATTCAGCGAACGTAACCCTGCCTGCGCCAGCCGCAACTGCACCCTGAATCGTTTTGCGGCTTGGAGATCACAGGAGCCGCCGGTCAGCAGGCCAAGGGGCCCAATTAGGCTCACCTTTCAGGCAGGGGGGCCCCAGACTTTTGTTCTCCTTGTTTGGGGCCATCCCAGGCACTAAGGCATTCACTGGTGTGCCAAATCGGTGCGAGCTAAACTTTCCGCTTCACGATGTTGCAACAGAATATACCTGTGTAAATATAATAGAGGCGTCCAGGGCCATGGGCTCGCTGCCGACCGTCGGTATCGACGAATCTTCATCTTGCACATTGAAGAAGTATCCACTCACGCTGCATCTCGTCTTGCCCGATTATAGAATCTCGGAGTACTCTTTGGCTACTCGTTCCTAAGATAGGCATCCCGGAAGTTCATCGTCGTTTCGCATACCGTGTGGCTGGCAGAGCATGCTCAAAATCCCTTTGAGTCTTCCTGCGAGATGCGAAGCATTACGCTACTGACATTTGGTCTGTCCTTTTCAGGGAGCCTTGAATTCGCATCATGGGTCGGGGCCGACCACCGAAGCCAGGAACAGCCGAAGAAAAAGCTGCTGCTCGACGCGAGCGTATAAAGCACAATGTGCGCGCCCTGCGGAAGCGCCGAAAGAAAGAGGCCGCCCTTGCAGAAACCTTCTCTCCTTCGGGACAGTTCTCGATCGAATGGGTCGATACAGATACTCTTAATGTCTCGATCGATAGCAGCAGCAATGATGACCAATCCGTCTCTGATAGCTCCAGTGGCAAGAGCTCCAAGGCCTCCCATGTCTCTGTAAGCCCTACGCCAAAGCGATCAGGGTCATTAATTTTGGTCGATCATCTCAATAAGGCAAGAATGATCTTCCCTCCCTCACTTGATATGAAAGGTCCATACGCCACCGCTCTGCTGGCCACCGTTAGAAAGGACTTTCTTCCTGACTCCGTGTACCTCCCTCGAGCGATAACCACGACCAAAGGCCGACCTTGGGAAAGCGATCAGTTCCTTTGGACGCCCTGTGCATTTTGGGTTACCAGTGCTTTCACCAAGGCCTCCAATCAAGATACAGGCTTGCTCAAGACAACCTTGCTATCGATTGGCATGCTGCTAAAAGGCATCGAATTTCAGGATTCTTCGCTGAAAGTGGCCTCACTCGAAATGTATAGACGCTGCCTGCAAGGGCTCCGGAAATCTCTTGCGCCGGTAATCGAAGGCAAATCCGGTGAGCCGAAAGACAAGGTCGCCTTGTACCTCAGTTGCCATGCTGCGGCCATGTACGAGTTGGTACAGAACTCTGATCTAAGTGCTACCATGTACCATCTTAGAGGTGTGAGCCAACTCATTTGCCACTTAGGAGATGGCCGCGATGAGGACGGTCAGGCGATAGCTTGGCTCCTACTTCAGGACTATCGATTTGCTGAACTATCTTTGTGCCTGAAATTCAGATACATATCCTTTTCAAGCATTAAAAGGCGGCAGTTCGAAGATGCGGCTTTCGGCAAGCTCAAGCTATCATATCGCGGACCTTCTGCGCATGGCTACGGAAGCCACAATCTGCTTGTCACGATTACCGATATTGCCGATGAAATTAGCTCGGTCATGGTGCAGCTAGATGCATTACGACCCCGGCTGCAGCGACCAGACGCTTTCGTCAAGCTTCGGCGAATGCTTAAGCACCTGGACACAGTATGGAACAGTTATGAATATCTTCACACTCAGCTCGTTGCTCGGTATGGACCGACCTTTGTGTCCAAAGATCTTCATAACGAGGGTCCAGCCGCTGGGTCGGTCAAGTTCAAGTCATTTGACATCGGTGCGGCGTGGTGCTACAATTTAATGACACAGCTCTACTGCTTGGAGACCAGCATCGAGGCTACCAATCTGGCGTTTCAAATCAGTAGCGGCTTCGACTCGAATCAGTCAGCCGTCGAAACCAAAGATCCAGACGAGGCGGTGGAGTTGGTTGATGAGTTTGTTAGCCACGACAGGATGCACGAGCTTAGGAAGTTGCACCGAACTGTTTCGGTGGAATTGATCCGATGCCTGCAATACTTTCTTCAGTCCGACAAAGGCCTTACAGGTCAAGCACTTGCAATCTTTCCTCTAGACACCTCCATCTGTATGCTACAGGCAGAGATGCATCGCCTTAGAGCAGATTTAAAAGCGGCTGAGAACGCTGCAAATGACTACCCACGCGTCGCCGCGATTCGAAAGGACATCGCGAGCATTGCTGATGCAAGAGCGTTTTGTCAGAAGATGCAAGACCAAGCGAAGGCGTCCGGTCTGCCATCTTTCCACTCCATGAGTCGCGAAAGTGCGGAACCACCAAGGTGATCGGACACCGTTAGTGGTAAAGTGTGATAGGCGTGCATCCAGTCTTCAGATGAAGCCATCAACTTCGGTCCGTAGGCAAAAGCAGAACACATAATCAAGATCCGAAGATCATCACCTGGAACGAGGGCGTGTTTTTCGGCAGTTGCATAATGGGAAAGCTGATGTCTGTGGGCAAAGTTTGCACCGGGCCAGAACAATCTAACTTATTCAACACGTTTGATAATGAGACTGCAGAGTAGGGAAGCTTCCGCAGCAGAAGCGACGTTCGCATTGTGCATGCTTCTGACGTCTCAGTAACTATCTCTTCTGCGTACGACATGGGCCAACGTACGACCTGAGCACAATAGGAACAATCCTGACGTTGCTAACGTCAGCCAGCCTATCGACGTTGTCGGTGCGCAGGTACGCGAAGTCCTGCGAATCATTTCTCCATGCTAATCGAGCCGGACGCCGCCCAGATGCTGAGCATAGTGGCTCAATGACAGATTTGTAACCTGCCGGCGGCCTTTCACTGACGATGAATGGTCCTGGGTACTTAGCCATGTTAGTAGGATTGAGGTGGCCGGCTAGCTGTCCTTTCTGGTGATTACGATGGTTCAGCGACCGCAGCACGAAATCAGCCAGCCCAGGGAGCTTCGACCTTTGGATGAGCCACTGGAAGACCGTTCATACCAGTACTCTCTTGGCTTGTCTGGAATGTCAGTAGAGGAATGCTCAACGATGCATCCCTCACTCGTACTTCATTTGGGGGACTCAGAGATGGGAATTGATGACTCAATTTGCTGGACGCTCGGTCACCATCACCAAAGTTGACTTCGAGGCATCTGTGGATTCCGTCAATTTTAGCTGCCTGCTATGCTACTTCGGGCGCTCCACGCAACAAGAGTTGGAAGCTCGCAGCGCTCGCCTTATTTACGGGGTGCCTCGAAGCTAGAACTCGGAATTCACTATTGGACATTCCCGTAGGAGGATGCCCTTGTTCGTAGTGAGAATCGAGCTCCCCAGAGCGCTCGGCGTTGAACCCGCGTATTACAATTGGTGCTTTAGCACCGAACTTGTCAGAAGTGGCGGTGGATGGGTAATCGGGCAGAAGTCGAGCTCTTCAAAACTCAAGCTATTACTTGTTGCGGAGTAACAAACGTTGGACAGCATCCACACGACAATCACACAATTGACTTGTAGTGTGCTAGAGTACAGATCGAGCTTCGTTGCTATCTCCCCATCTTGACTGGTTCGTGGTGGAGCCGGTACGCTATAGGAACCCCTTGCCCTTCACTCTCACGGCTGCCACCCTAACCGGGCCCGCCAATCTCAAAATACTGCGACTCCTGACACGCCTACAGCGCAGGCAGGAATCCGTCGATACGCACGCCTTCGCCCGCGGACCCGGTCTGCTCCTTAAGCCACGACACCTGTGCGTTGACGCGCCGACGCCGCAGCCTGCTGTGCGGCCGGCGCCTGGGGGGTTTAGCGTTGAGGTAAGTCTCTTCGGAATGAACCAGGGCGTGGATAGTGAGCGTGTTTGGGGGTGTTGGATGGCAGGCGGGCACTGGATGTTCATGGGGACAGGGAGATGCTGGGGGTTAACGGTTCTACACTTGAGGGAGCGAGTGGGAGGTTTGGGTCGTTAATAGGCAGGAGGATAGTAGGCCGGATAGTAACTGCACCTGGGGCGGGTGATTTTACGACAGTGGTGGTTGCATTGATGTAGCTGGTTGAGAAGGACTCGATCAAATCAGGCGACGATTAATTTCATGAAATCCCGTAAGCGGCTCATTTATATATTTGTACAAGACCGCGGACCGTTAGTCGAGAAGGTGAGAATTTCATTAAAAGTGCAAAATGTGGTCATAGTACGTGAAGGGTATCAACGCCGTCCACAGGCTTTCTGAAATCGCTTGGAAGAGTCAGCTACCTAATTCCTCGATGATCTGCCGATTGCAAAGACAACTACGATGACAGCCGCGAGAGTTACAATGGCGCCTGGCAACAGTAGCTCATTCGGCACGCCCGGAATGACCTCCTGTTGCTTCTGCTGTACAAATGCACTTCGAGGCTCGGGTGAGCGATTTCTGCTGCGAGGCTCTTCATCTTCGATAAGGGCCTTGGTGCTAGATTCTGGCGGTGTGATAGGAGGAGCAGGATTCTGAGTCGCTGGTATAGCAGGTTGAGAGGGGTCGTGAACGAATAGGTCAACTTTCTCTCGGTGGGACCTGATGGCCATTTTGATGGCATCTTTGAGATCTACGTCGGTGGTAATGGACACGGTATCACCCTCGTTGTCTAGATATGACATGGCGAGGGAATCGCCGCCCACGGCTTGGAGCTCGGCACCCAGCTTCGCTTTGACGTGGTTGACCAGATTTTGGTAGCCCTCGTTGGCGACAACTTGTAATCTATGGACTCGTCCTGAAGGGGCCTTGAACTTGAACGGGAACGGTGCATTCTCTGGGTCTTTCTCAGCGAGAGGTGACCGGGCAGGTATATCTGAGAGCGCATCATCAGCAGCACCAGTATGACTGGCAGAGTCTTGCGGCATGACGCTGTCACCTCTTTCGATGCTCGGACGGATATCAGGCTCTGTGGCCGACTTGATTCCTGGGGTGGTCGGACGGTGGCTGCCTTCTCCTGACATCATTGACTCTGTGTCACCGTCACCCATGGATAGCCAGAATTTGTTCCATGCTGGACCCTCTGAACTGTCAGTGTTCATGGAATTGATCTGTTCCAGTGTTGCATAGGTCAGCTTGAGCACGTCGACCATGCCGACGATCTCTCCGCCATCATTCATGACGGGAAGGTTGAGGTAGTGTCCATCGTGCATCTTCCGGAGGGCTGATTGAATGGTCATATCGGATGGTGCGAAGTCCGGGTGTGGTGTCATGACTCGCACAACACTGCAAGTTGCAGGGTCGAGGCCCGGAGCGATGACTCTCAAAACGACATCTTTACTAGTAAAGATGCCTGTAATGGAGCCCTGATCCTGCACAAGGACAGCTGTTGTGTGGTTCTCTTTCATCAACTGTGCAGCCTCCTTTACTGACGTTCGCACGGAGACTGTCGTCGGAGGGATCCCATTCAGAACCGATTCGAGTGTGGGACCAGACATCTTCTGCCGCAGTGCTTCGACGTACTGGATGATCTGTTGTGGCTGGCTGGAACCAAGCTCTGATTGAACGCCTTCCAAAGCGTCGTAGAGTTTTCGGGAAGAGCTGTACGCTCGCTCGAGTTTCTCCATAGCTTCGTAGAAACATTTGGTGATGTCGAGAATGCCTGAGATGTCTTGATTTTCGTCCATGACGGGCAAGTGTCGGAAGCCTTTCCGGACCATCAGATCCAGAGCATCTGTTGCACTCGTGTCGGTTCTTGCGCACAGTGGGTTCTTGGTCATGATCTGTTCTATTGTGATATCTCTTGCTTTGATGCCGGCGCCCACCACCCTGAAGGCCAGATCCTTGGCAGTAAAGATTCCGGCAATCCTGTCATCATCATCTGTGACCAAGACGCAGTCCTCTCTCTTAGCTGCCATCATTTGCGCGGCCTCGGACACATTGGTATTGGGCTTGATCTGAAGGGCAGGGCTAGGCTTGAGGGCCAGGACTGTGCCTGGTGGGGCTTTCCGATGCCGAACCTTGGATGAAGTGCCCTTCTTTCTGCTGAGATTTGCTGCCATCTTCTCGCGAATCGCCTGTTTGTGCTTGTCAGTGATAAGTCCAAGAGTGACTTCCACAGCCAGCGGCGGTAATGGCACATCAGCTGAAGCTCAGACCCACCTCATCTCTTCTGCTCTGTTTCTGCCGGCTGGCAGAGATAGTCGAATGGCCGGACATCTCACTATTGGCGGTCTCGAGTTTTGGCCGTGGGATGCCAGAGGAGGAAGGGCTTTGAGTGTCAAAAGGGACCTGAGCGCGCTTTGGGGTCGCACCCCGGTATGTTCCTCCCGTGTTTGACATGTTGTGTTGTTGATGCTTGTGCTTCTGCTCGTGCTCCAAAATGTGATTGGATAGGAGGGCTTCAAGCAATCAAGAGATTGAAAGAGAGCGACTGGTGTGTTCGCGGGCTGGCTAAGGTTTATCGGCTGTCGCCAGGGTCTTGAGGTCCACCGTAAACACTGGCGACGCTAACGTGGCTGTAACCTGCAGACCACTAGTGCACTTTCACTCCATCACGTGCAATCGACCGTTCCCTACCTCGCCGTAATCTTGGCAAGCGCACGCTCGAAAACCGCAGTTGCGCTTGCCCATGACGGGGTTGCTGCTATCTGTCGACTTACCACCATTTTTCCTTGTAGACTTCTGTCATCGTCGTACAGAAGTCACGCAAGCGCACCAGTCGCCAAGATGGTTAAGAAGAGAGCGTCCAAGTCAGTTGCGCTTGTAGAAACCGAAGAGAAACCACAGAGGCACTAATATGTCAATACAGCGGACGAAACAAGAAGGGCAGAGGTCACGTCAAGCCAGTCAGATGCAGCAATTGCTCGAGATGCACACCCAAGGACAAGGCAATCAAGCGGTTTACCATCCGAAACATGGTCGAGTCTGCCGCCATCCGTACGTCGATGCCGCTCACAGAACGAAGGGAAATAGTAACTGACAAGGTGGACAGGTGATATCTCTGATGCCTCAGTCTTCACCGATTACGCCGTCCCCAAGATGTACCTGAAGTTGCAATACTGCGTCTCCTGTGCCATTCACGGAAAGATCGTGCGGTATGTTCTCACAGATGCACAACGACAGGGAGAAAGCATGCACTAATTCCTCACACAGAGTACGATCTCGAGAAGGCCGACGAAACCGAGCACCACCGCCAAGAATCAGATACAATAAGGATGGCAAGAAGGTTAACCCACAGCAAGCCGCTAAGACCGCCTAAGCTTGTGCGTTGATGTGTTGCAACACAAAACCACTGGCGCTTGGATTGGTCACGGAGAATCAATCTTCTAGCGCCGAGCAGGAACGAAATGCGGTAGTGATGGAAAGGCGAGCACGCAAAAGTTGACACACAACCATGTTTCTTGCAGCCTTTGCATCTACCGAGTAGCGGTTGAGATACCACATTCAGAGCATCGCTGATACAAGCACGAGCGATCCCTGTACCCGCTCGGCGCCAAATCACATTGTTTTCAGACATTCAAGGTCAAGACTACCTGGTCATCTTGTACCTCGTTCCACGTTCGACCACATAGAAAGACGTATAAATCCCAAGAACATTGCGTGATTGACGTTCTGGGTATGATTATATCGGCGGGGTGAAGCAGTATTCCTTGGATCGGCGTGCACGCTCGCGTTCTTATAATTCCGACGATGTGAACAGGCGGACCATATCATGCATTGCGCCGTTTAATTCCGCCTGGTTTGCTCGTATAATGCTTACGACGTCCCGTCGACTATTCCAATGTGGGCAACTCTGAACCAAAGACAGTTGTCCGAGGCCGGCGATTGAGGTATCTATACACAGGCCATGCTTGTGAAGGTCTGCCGATACTCTAGGAGCATTTCACGCCAGCCTCGTTCAAGCTTCCTACAGTGCTTCACTGCTCCCCATACCACTTTCAGATATTGCTGATCACTAGACCCCAATCTGTAGCCCTATCATTATCTCTCAAATTACAGGTATGATTGGTCGTAAGCCCTTGCAACAGCCCATCGGACGGAGAGACAAGCAAACGTCGCAAACACGCACGGTCAACCGGCTGGAGCTGTGGCGAGCTCGGGAAAGTGCTCCCTTGCAGCGGCCTTGGCAACGAACTTCACCCCAATTCCTCATACCTCTAAGAACAACATCCAGCTCTCCATTTCCATACTGCACGCCCTGAAAGCCCGTCAAACGCATCCAGAGTTCAAGGCCGGTCATTCATAGACACGCAGGTCCCCAAAAAAGTCACGATCACTTGCCTCAACCACACCGCACCGCGCCGTTGAGTCGACCGCCCTCCTTCGACTCATCACCGCGCATCTGCCACCTCTCCTCTCAGCCAAAGTGAACCATGAACCCTCTCAGACAAGCCGCAACGCGGCTCTCACGCCCAGCTTTTCGCACCAAGATCATAAGCAGGCCGTCGCCCATAGCAAACCCCCGACAGTTCTCTACAACCCCCCGATTTCTCGCAACAGCAGCGGAGACAAAGGGCGATCACCACGCTGTACATGCAGAACATGATTCTCACGGTCATGAATCGCACTACGACCCTCCTGGTGGCTGGCTATGGGGCATCAGGCCTGGCGAGAAGTATGAAAGAGAGGGCTGGGAGATCCCGTTCTATATCATGTGCGCGGGTTACGTTGTTGCGGTCATCGCTTACAGTATGAAGGAGGATACTTCGTGAGTTTGTCCAAGCTCGCCCGAGCGCCAGCATGAACTGCCGCTGCGTGGAGGCGATGGCTAGACCAAAGTACTAACAGTCTGGCAGGATACAAACATGGGCTCTCGAAGAAGCAAGACGAAGACTAGAGAAGGAGGGACTGCTGGAAGACCCGGACAACAAGACTCAATAGAAGAAAGGGTTGGTGAGGCACTCTGAAAAACTGAGATCCAGAAATAGACGAGACCCAGCTTTTGGCTATGATGAGCCTTGACGATAGCTATGTATATTTGCCTCCGCTTGAGGAAGGGCACGTCAAGAAACAATTTGTTACATCGCACTGAGCTCTAGCCCGCGCCGATGACTGGCGTTGCGGGAGCTTAGCAGAATCCGAGAAACTCAACAATATTTCGCGCGTTTCCTTTGTTATATTTCCTCGCTCCCAACACCTCACAACCTCGCGCCAACGCAAGCCGTCTGAAAACCTGGCTTATCTGTAGTACGAGGACGGCGAGAACTCGCATCTGCTTTGAAGCATCTAAATAACTCTTACAGCTCTACGTGTAGACACCGACACTGAACAACCAAGCTCTACGGTCTCGTCAAAATTCGACCTTCAGGAGTTTGACGAACTACTCACCACAGCAAGCACCTGCCGACCTATTGTGTAAAGTTCCCTTACGCCCTCTCAGCTCACTCAAAGTCCGACCGCTTGAAGGAATTATCTGTATGACCAAAGGACATTGACGTGCATCCGGCCACTGGGAATGGAAACCGTAATCAACGACATTTGGACATGGATGGGTCGACTGCGCGTCTTTGGGCCGGACGCCGCATGTGGTCTTCCAGCGACGTACATCCGAAAGTGCGGGCTGACGTTGTTCAGGGGGAGGGGACGCATTGAGTCTCCGCGTGAGTAATACGTCCTGCGTCTTTTGTGCTTACCTGCTTGGTTGTGTGCTTTGCTCTCAGGCAGTTGGGTAAGTTGTCCCTGCTATCTCTGACGATGGGGTTTCGCTGCGCTGACGGGAAAGAGGGGCTTCCGGACTAGTCGTGTATGAGCTGAGGTAGCCGGCCTTCTGGATGGGATCCTGGTAAGCACATTCCTGTTTCTCTGGGTACCTATTAGCTAGGCCCGATCCGATGTGGGTGTCCGCATGATGAATTGAAGCTGGGGGAAATTGACCCACCCCAGGTCGTCCGTTTCAAGCTCTGGTACAGTGCGTTTGCGCAGAAAGGTCGTGTTTGCGAAAGGCTGGACGAATTGCTGGACGAAGATTGTTGTTAGCGTATGGAATTCTTTGGTCAGACAATAACCTGTGAGGTGTGGAGCTGAAGACATGGCCTCAGACTACTAACGGTGGAAGGTTCGTGGTGCAGCGACCGAACGAAATCAGCTTGCCACAGTCAGCTTCAAGAAGATGGTATCTCTTTCACTTCGCGGTCAGTCTCTGTCCACCCTGAAGCCAGAGGTTTCACGGACATTCGGCTATTGCCTGCGAACATGTCGTAGCCCGTGATCAGTACAGCTGCTGCCAGCACACCGACATTGGCTGACAGTAATGCAGGGTCAGGGAAGACCCAAGTCGTGAGCTGATTTTGATGAACTTTGTCGTCCTCGTGTCTTAATGCCTCGACTGGACGCGGTTCGGGAGCTGCGGGTACACCCCAGAAGGTTGGAATGGAGGTCGGTTAAGTGGAGGGCTAACATTGACGGATGAGGCTTGATCTAAGCGGATATTCTATGAACATAATGAGCGTCCTGGAAAAGCCAGAGGATCTCAACAGACGTCAAGCAAGGCAATCCTTCCTTGTCAAATCCACATCTTCATCATAGTATGTTAACGATCTGACAATGAACACGGTTCGCTAGGTAGAACAATCACCCAGCTCTCTTCCATCTGCATCAGAGACCACTTGTTGAAAGGTGAGTAACTCGTACTGGTGAGCATCACACTTCTGGATAGACATCCGTCCTTCTCTCCATCGGTATTGAGCGCCTCGCATCCGCAATGACCTTCTCGCAAATTTCAAAAGTCAGAAACTCTGGCTCCCTTGCCCCTCGACTCTCAGCGTCGCTATTCTCGACTCTGCTCAATCTGCCCACAATTTGCCCCTTCGGATCAATAACCAGACTATCTCCGTAACTCACCCTCTTCCCATCATGCCTGCCACACTGCGCCGCAGCGACAACATAGCATTGCGCTTCAATCGCACGCGCCCGGAGCAAGATCTCCCAGTGTCCCATTTTGCCCGTTGGCACAGTGAACGCAGACGGGTAAACGATGATATCGGCGCCGAGGCGACGCAGTCGTATGGCGGGCTCGGGAAAGCGCAGATCGAAGCAAATTTGAGCACCGACTCTGCCGACTGCTGAAGTAAATGGTGGCACGATTTCAGAGCCGGGCAATGTCGTGTTTGGTTCTTTCATGACAGGCCCGCCTACATCGCTGAGGTCAAGGTTGAAGAGGTGCAATTTGGCATACCGTGTGTCTTCAAGAATCTTCCCAGAGCTAGATATCCATAGGAGGGTGTTCAGAATGCGGGACGACGGCGGATTGGTGGGCTCATGCAGTCCGACGTTGATCGAGAGACTATGTTGCTCTGCGAGGTCTTGGAGGCCCTTGACAAACGGCGATCTGTCAAGAGGCTCGGCGAGGGAAACAGACTCTTCGGAAGAGGAGCCGATGTAATCTGATGCTTCGGGAAGGAAGAGAGCCTGAGTAAAATAAGCAAGACACGTCGTAACTCGCTTGGACCATTTCAACATATGGAACTATGGCTCAGAGGCGATGCAGCTTTGGGTTCTATTGAATAGGTTTCGGATGGACTCCTTCAGATGACTGTCTCTGACTAACCTTCGCGCCTGCCTCAGCAGCTCTCTTGACCAAAGTCTGACATTGAGCCAAATTGTGGCTCATAGAAGATGTAGAACATATTTGTCCTACCGCCTAGATTGCGTACTCGTGGTCAGACATTGTCTCGAAAGCGCGGAGAGTACTTAAGCGCACGACATACGGCGAGTACCATTCTTTGCATCGATGCCAGAGACGCTAAGACGATGGAGTGGGAAAGAAAGGATTTGTGAAACGCTTAGCGTTGAAATGAGCTTGGTATACATTGACTACGGAGAACTTTTTCTCAAGCTGATGTAATTTTTGAAGGCTTTGTGGAGTTCCGCATTCCTTCCATCATCCGTTCCTCACTCTTGCACACTGACGACTACCTTTCCTCTGATCTTACCTTTTGCAAGATGACTGTAGGCCTGCGCATATGAGGTCAGTACTGCTTGAGCGAATACAATATCTCGTGGCCCCAGCAGCTACTGTGACGCAGGGTTCTTCTGTGGAACTCACCTTCAGGGCATCGTCCATCGTCCAGACACTATCGACCACGCATTTCATATTACCTTCCTCAACAAGCTGTCTCACAAGCTCTAGGTCCCTCGCAGTTGGCTCGCCAGAGTGGAAGAAACAGTGTCTCGGAACACCGCCTAGCACTACGGGCCAAACCTTGTTCATCTGCCAGCTCAGAACCTGCTTGACAACGTTAAGTACGAACGTGAGGGCACCAATAATCCCCGAAGCAACAGCAGCATGAGACTTTGATATGGCACCCGCAAACACAAAATAGCCGTCTTCTTTCAAATAACTTGGACAATTTGGCCAGAGCAGCGGATCTGAGCCACTGATGTCGATTATAACATCGAATGGGGTGGATGGATAGGTGTTGGCCACATAGTTATGTAGCTTTGGATGCTTAGTGTAGTCGATTACCTGGACAATGATCAGTCCACATCTTGGAGGATGTTAATCAGGTCTTGATCTGACATCGTCAGCCCCTAATGCTTTGACAGCTTCCTCATGCCTTGGGGAGCACGTAGTGACTACAAGTCCATCGCTTCCTACTAGCGCTCTCGCAAGCTGCAGCATTGCGATGCCTGTACCCGTGCTTCCTCCAGTCACCAGGATCCTCTTACCATCGGCTTTACTGTTGATTCGAGGGCTTCCGTCAAGCGACTCGACCTCAAGCAAGCCAGCTTTCTCGGCTATGCCGACTACAGTGCATCCCGCGCCACTCAGTCCAGCTGCTTCGCTTAGCTCGACATTAGTCGGTTTCCGCACGACACAATCTTGCGGGACGATAGCATACTCTGCCATCGTACCGTTGTACTTGAATGTCTTGGGGTTGATCATGCCGAAAACTTCGTTGCCTACGCTCAAGGCATCGCTGGCGTGCACCGCAGAGCTTTCGGGAATGGCTACAACTGTGCCTGAAAATTCGTTGCTAGGTATCCAAGGATTGCTGTTCAAATGGGGGATGATGGACATCACCTGAGCTTCAGGTGCGAAGAGCGATACATGCGAGATCTTCACGAGTATCTCATCCTGTTTCAAATCGGTTGACTGGGGTTGTGGTAAGTCATGCTGGAGCTTAAGTACTTTTGAGGGCGGGCCACGTGTGTTATATGTCCATGCTCGCATGTCGAATCTCGAATGCTGCTGCTATGTCTTTGCGATCCTGCTTTGAGGTAATCAACTGCAACTACTTGAAGACGAGAAGCGTAACACTATTCCATTGCATTGTGACGAACATCCTCCAGCTCTTGTCTCTATGTCTGTAGGGCCATCAGGCAGAATGATTTTGGGTGCGTTTCGTCCGGAACTCGGCCGACCAAATGTATAAAAGTCAAGTTGTGTTGCAGCTTCAGTCTGGGTCAAACAACGGTGAACTTGAAGATGCGGGATAGATTGCACAAGAGTTCTTCGAGATCAACAGAAGTTCCGGCTTTCCTGAAGATCGGGGGTTGCATTCTGCTCACGGACTGTATATTGCACGGTCGAACCAGCCAACCGCAATCACGATGCTAGACAACGGAATGAGCTCTCCCAAGAAGATTTATTTGCAGACCGAACAAGCTACACGATTGTCTTTTCAGTGCTGTCTTCAATGAGTTGGGCCTCCAATTAGCATGATCGAGAGCCACGTGAATTTGCCGAGCTTGCTCACAAGCGATCGCTGAGGTGCTCGGAAACTAGATCCTTATGGGCGCGACGCCGTCTGCACCGGACGGTCACGTTGGGACGGCTTGCCCTAGGAGAAGGTCCTGGCTACTCACACGTCTTCACCAAATGGCGGAATTCCTAGCCTATTCTCACATCAATGCTGCCACATTGCTAATAATGATTTCGGATCTTGCTGCCGCGCCCTCTAAAGGCACAGGACGAAATTCAAAAAGGCTGAGTCAGCGAGTGCTCCGTGTGTCCGGCAACAAGTGCGATAGATATATGGGATTTTACTCAAGAGGACCGTACTAGCCCGTCAAATGTGAAGATGAACAATTTCGAATTTGACGCGGCGTAATGGCCTTCGCCTCGTTGAAGGCTGTAGGAATGCTTTGTAAGATTCTGCCAAATTCCAGGAGAGCATAATTGTGCGTATTTGACAGGTTGTCCGCATCAACCGTGTCCGAGATCCCAATTGTGCTGTCAAATAAAGCGTGTGCAGTTATGCATACATCGGGAGTGCATACAGGGGAACAAAACGATCGATTGGATCCCGAACCCACAAAGTAGCGCATATACCAGCGGAACGGAAATCTTGGAAGCAGCATGGACAGGGCTGTGATCGAACATGAGAGGTCAAAGGCTGATGAGCAAGGTGATATCAAAATGCTTGATGCATGGACCGTTGAGGCGAGTTGCAGAATAAATGGGGTATGTTTGACAGGGTAGATGTGGAACGGAGTGTGAGCTTCAGCCAGGTTCATGGCAAGGTGAGAAACACCAACCCTCAGTCCGCCAGAAGAGCTCTTCTTGGTCCATGAATCGACGTCAGCACCCTGTTCGGAAGCCGTGAAGACAACGAGGATAACATGCTGAGTTGAACGTTGAAGAAAGGAGTTTGGGCATTTTGAGAATTGCAGTAAAGCAGTAGGTTCTTGCTTCGATGACCAGGTAACGGGTTTTTGCTTTGTGTGTGAGACATAGGAATGACGGCGTCAATCCTTCAAGAACTTTGAAGCTGAGCAGGATTTTGCTGGCAAGGAGGATCGGCCATTGATCCAATCTCAGTGCTCGCCTGAGTGCCATGGAAAATGCTGGCTCACGGAGTATGTTTCCGGAGTTATCGCTGCGAGAGCGGTACTTCGGCACCTGAGACTCGTCGGTCAAGCAGTTTCGACACGCTAAAGTTGTGTTTTTGCAGACTTAGCTGCAATGTTTATGCTCACACCTTGTTTTGTGAAAGAAAATGGGAACTGGTGCAAAAACGCGTCTAAACTTGGGCGCGTTTCCGGAGCTAAGAGTATACGAAAGTTCACTTTCGCTGTGCTTACGCTTCCGAAAGACATCCCGTCTTGGTTCCCCTCAGGCTGACAAAACAAGAGGTTCATTCGAGCGACGAAACGCGCAATTTAAGCTTCAAAGACATTGCAAATGATGGAGTACTTCGTGTTTTCATAAACTTTGGACAAGGGCCTTTTGCGGGGACAGGAGCCTCGCTAACTGGATTGCTGAAGCTCAAAGCGAACGAGAAACCTTACAGCTCGCTTGTCCTGCTTGATGGCTTCGAATAGCAATGAGTCGAATGAATCCATTCAACCGAGAATGAAGTTCTTAACGGTTTTCTCCAGCACTTTACTTGGAGTAGCAGGGTGAACCGCGGCTTCGAGCACATTTTTCCCTCTTATTCATATGCTCGAGACGAAGAGACGGCCTTACAAGGCGAGGTCGTGACCTTTGAGATAGTTTCCAAATGTGTCAAACTGCACCTGAGACAAAGAACGTGTGGCAGACAACCAATTGTTCAAGGCAATATCCTTGTCAGGGTTGGACGAATAGCCGCAGGTTCACGAGCACCGCGGCCTCATAAAACATTATCCCCGCTGCAGCGCGTATCAAAAGCCAATAAACAGGGCTGGAGCACTAGACAGATGAGGCATTGACGGCAAGGACAACGAGCAAACTCCCACAACCTGATGCAACGTCCATTGATATGGGCCTGAACGGACACAGGATCTTGTAGCTTGCCGTCATACCGATGGGTCAAAATTTTGAAGTTCGACCGTTCAGAGAAAGGTAGTGTTACCAGGTGAGACTGCACACGTGTGACGCACCCAATGCATTTGCCGTGGCACGCAATCCGATCAAGCTCTTACAAACGTCCGTTGTCATGCTCGGCCCTTGATCTCACCTTCTCGTATCATCAGCGTCGGGGCCTTGTCTTGCGTACATTTCCAGCCGTCGTTGCAGGAACCTAGCCGGAGAAGAGGAAGGTTAAGGCTGATCAAAAAGCTGCATACCCGAATCTCAACAGCCGCGGCCCAATGAAAGGGTGGACAGGTGAGGGTTGTTGTCAATAGCTTCGGTGGCTTGACCAGCATGGCGCAACCTGTCATTGGCGCAATCTTACGCACAGCATGCATTCGCCAAAGGATCAATCAAGCGAATGTAAACAAAAAGCGTATTCCGCCCCGTTTCATATCAGCTCTCGCGTGTTTGCTGTAACAGCCAGGGCAACATAAGCTGACGCCAGGCATAGCTTGCATTCTCTCGAGTGCCTCCCCACAAGCAGGAAATCGTGGGCAAGAAGAGAAACTTTCGTGCCAGTTACTAACACTCCCTGCTGAGACGGTTGTGTATGATTGCATCACGGCAAGGACATTTTACGCAACTTGGAGTCTTTTCTGGAAACAAGACCCACTTTGACAAGGGCTGTGTTGGCAGATCCTAGATCCTAGTTCGCCTGTAGATCCCTGCAGTTTGTACACTTGCTTCTTTCGCTTTTGCCCGAAACGTCTGTTGTTGGCTGACCACTCATGGTTAGCATGACCTGATTAGAGCTTCGCCAAAGACTCAAGATCCATGCTAGGCTTCACAATCTTTTCTATGCCAGACATGCGACCACCCTTGGATACTATCTGTCTTGGTACAGTGCTTGTGGTTAGGTGCACATTGTCCGCGCCGCTGGTTGCGCCTAAAGGTCTCCCATATCACGGAAATAGGTGCTTGAGTCGGTTCCTTTCAATACGTTTATGTCTTGCTCGCGTCATTGTGCTGCAGCGCTATGCCTCCTCTCAGTTGAGGCAGACACTAGTCGTCTGCCGTCCTACAGCGGCTGCAATTCTGGTGTGCCATGACTGAGATTCTCATAATCTTCTTTGCAACATGACCATGTCCTGAGGTACTGTTCCGGATGTATTTCATTTGTAGACCGGCAGCCAGCAGTAGAAGCGATCACGCGGGTATAAATATCGAGTCAGATACTGTCAGGAGCCTCGTATAGAGGCTGAGGAGCAATGAAATGCCATGAGCAGTGTGCAGGTGTCGTGGACAAAAACCAAATTTGTCTGTAGCTGCGTTTCAGCGGCCAAGCGATGCCATTGACCCTGTCTCCTCCACTCTCTTTGTAAACTCACCTACAACTTGTCGCTCTGCAACATTGTGCCTCCCGCTCTGACTGCTCTTTACTCCTCTTGATTGCTTGTGCATGCTTTTCTGTCTGCTGCTTTGCCGTTCGTGTATCTAGGTTGGGAGGGACGCATGAAATTTGGGTAAAAGTCCTTACGACAGTCCTCGACCTCGACCTCGACCTCGACCTCGACCTCGACCTCGACCTCGACCTCGACCCTGACCTCGACCCTCGTGTTTACGACTCGGAACCGTTTCTGTGCCTCGAATTGCCACGTGTTGCTGCACTGCGTCGCCTGCATTTCACTGCCTGCCTGACGTCCAACAACTCTTTCACTAAATGCCAATGTTTGCTACGAGATGAACGAAGTCAATGAACGGAGGTTTGGTACAGCCCAGGCTGTATCTGTACGAACGTGGTGATGGATCAGAAAGAGCACATAGCCACGGTATATCCGCAGATGGAACGCAACACTCCACGAGAAATGCTAACACTCAGCCAGTTGTGCGCTCTGGGAACGGTGGGTGCTGCCGCAGCAGGCCTAGCCTTTGGTACCCACGACGTCGACTCCCAGATCCTGCGCCCTGGTAAAAGAAAATGGCCAGGCTCTGCCAGCGCTGAATGGTCAAACCCTTCAGGCATGATTCCCTTACCGCGACGCAGCGTGTCGCAGCCAACTACGCCGACCCTGTTTACCGACACAACCACTTTCGTTTCGCAACCCACACGCTCGCAGCGCCAGTGGTCCGCGCCGAGGGTCTTTCTATTCGGCAGAGAAGATGCCAGCAATGACCTGCCGTCTTCGAGAGGAAGTTCTATGTCACGTCGCTCCATCCTTAGACCTAGAACAGCTGCCAGCAGAAGTACCACCGACAAGAGGGATTCGAGTGTCAGTTCGAACTGGCTGAAGCGTCTATCGTCCTTCTCGTCGCACAGCACTAGTCCTGCTGCTTCAATCAAGGCCCTCGAGAGAAGTGAACCAGGCCCGTCACCCATCATTCCAAGCCAAAGACCAAGCACGAGCCTCGGGTCCATACCCAACAAATTGGTAAAGCGGTCTGTTTCACAAAGAGGTATCTCCCATGACGAGGCGAGAGGACAGATACTACGAAGGCCCGCCACCAGTCATCAACGGTCTCAGACGTTCAGGGAGATTTTGTCCAGGCCTGTACCGAATTCTACTAATCGAGGGAACGACAGAGACGCGTCCAGCGTGGTCCCAGCAAGCTCGCAGTCGAACAACAAGCAACGATCATGGCAACCCTTCTTCGAGAGCGGCTTTCCACGAAAACGACGGCGATCAGAGAGTGCGACCGACGCAAGTCAGATTCGAGTGGTGTCCGCTTCATCGTGCTTCGACCCAATCATGCTTCTTGGCTCCGAACTAGACGATGTCAGCCGTCCCACAGACATAGACGATCGATCTGGCCCGGTAATTAATTCAACCAACGACTCCGTCACTGGCGTCCGTCGCTTCGGACGTACATTGGGATCCTTTCGCAGGCCACCGCGACGACGGAATTTTACAGATCCTTCGGTACAGCTAACACCCACTGCAGCGAACGGTACCATCTCACCTGTCAAGACTAACGGTCAAGGAAGTGGCCTCTCGGAGGGCTCGACATTTCACATTCAATTGCCACCCGGAACACCGCAATTTCCCTCCAGCCCTCCCCTATCCACCTACGGCCGCGGGAGTTCCTATCGACCCTACGGATCCATGTCTGCCTCGGACCCACCTACCACCAGCTCCGACGTCGATGGACGGGTCTTTTCAGACGAAGAATCAATCGACTTCAAAAGTGACACGGCTTATGATTCTATAGCTACGCGCACAACGAATGCTAGTCACTCGGGGCTCCGCGACTCGAAGCTAGAGACCATATTCGCTACAAGGACTTCTGACGAAACTGAAGCACGGCACGAGATATGGCAGACTTTACACGAGGAAGATTTATACAACCGTGAGCATGTGCTGAAATCCCCACTGCATCACGAGAAGGCCGACATGCATGGCATAGGCGTCTCGATCGCAGACTGCAAGAACAGCTCGACAGCGTGTACAAGGGACGATGTCTCTATGGTGACACCCCCACGTTCACCCTCCTTGCACGCTGAGGACATGAGTGTTACGCCTGTGCCGATGAAGGTTGCAAGGCCTGAACTTCATTCCTCTCCTCCGCTCTTACCCACAATCAACCATGTGAAAGAATACGACCAGATCGGCCAGATGCTCGATGACATGGAATTGGACGAAGAAGAGGGCATAGATTGGTCGATGGATAGTGACTCGGTATTTGACGAAGCCAATCGGCCTCCGGACCCACGTCAAATTATGTCATCACCTGGTGATCCTGCTCGGAGCTTGATTGCGCGCTTTCAGGAACCAGAGCTGATAGACGGCTTGCAGAATGACGACGCTCAGAAATCATCGATATTTGACTGGTCTGAGCATCAGCAGGTCTCCAATTTCTCCCGTCCGAAAACGGTGCACGGGAAGCAGAGCAATGGCGATAGAAATCGTTCTTCTAGCAGAAAAGGTCCTCCACAGCTACATTTCCGCAGCCAGAGCGTGCCTGTAAACCGTGATGGCCCGCCTGAGGATCTTCCAACGACCTCTAAATTTCAAACATGGCGATTAGGACATAAGCCCGTCAGCGAGGAGTGGAGCGATGACTTCGAATTCGACGATGTTGAAGAATCCAATATCGCCTCACCCACGGTCGATGATCACAGAAGTCATTTGAGAGACTCTATCCGGAGCGTGAAAATACCACAAGCAATAATTGACAGGCAGCCGAGTGTACATCTGCAGTTTGGACAGGTTCAAGAATTTATGGCTTTAGTCGAAGAGCTTAAAAGGTTAATGTCTAAGGGGGCCGAATTACAGATTTTGAACGGAACGGCAAGGCATCTATGGGACGATGCTGAAAGCATCATCAATCTGGCGACTATCAACGATGAAGAAGATCATATTATCCCGACGTCTCCGCCGTCTTCTGATCCCTTTGCTGAAGCAGCGGGAACTACGCCAAGCACTCACCCTGTCCCTGCAACTCAAGGACGGCGACCAACAACGACCGGGAGGAGATCTATCTCTACGATGACAACACCCCCTGTCCATGGTAGGGCCAGAGGAGAAAGTCTTGCACAAGCCCGCCATCTTCTGCAGGCCATGCATCAGACTCGAACTGGACTCGATCCGTCTCCGCGCGAGATCGAGATACATCATCAAAAGAAGCTCCCATTTGACACCCAGGATCTCAAGGACCTCGTAGTAAGGTCTGGCGTGATCACCAGGGCACTGAAGGAGGAGGTTCGACGGGCTGAGGGTGTCTCGGTCAGTCCGCAGAAGACGCCTGCGAGCAGAACGGCAGGCCTCGCTTTGAGCGAGATATTTCGAGCGCCCGAACCGTACGAGGCGTCCTCTTCACCTTGCCCACCCTATCGGAAGCCTGGACTGCCGAAGAGCCGAAGTGCTAACAGCTATTTAGAAATCTCTAGTTCGAGGCAACAATCAGGACCTTTTAGCTCGCCCATTGGCTTGGCAACTATAGTTTGACAAACAGCCTTACCTTATGAGACATGGCGAACGAGGGTTGTATAATATGAAAAGGGCATGGAGTCCATTGTGTTGATATGCACGATGGTATTGTTTGCGGAGGCATCCTTGACGAATCTTCTTATGTTTGCATACAGGTGGTGTTCTTACACGTTGAACAGAAACGGCGTGATAGAGCAAGCTGGGCGCACAAAATCGTCGCTTTGAATGTTCACAGAAGGTCTTATACAGACTATCTGCCGCGTATGAGGGAGAATGGCGCGCTTTATTGAGGAACACAGGAAGTGGAGGGGTAACGGCCGAGCCAATGAACTTTCTACCACATGGGAAAAGTTAAGATCAGGTTTCCATATTCTTTGGGATAATCCCCTCAGGCTCTGGAGAAGATCTCGGGACATTCTTACTCTTTACGCCAAAGAACATATTCGATGCATGGCAATAGAAAGTACACGATTGCAGTAATGCTCAAAATGATTCATTAAAATAGCAATGAGTGAAATCTTATCCACTATCACGTTTTCCAAGCAGGCAAGGGCGAAACGGCGGTCCCTGGGACATACCTTGGAATCCAGGCACCCTCATGGTGGATATTACGGGGCTTCACAGTCTAAATTCGGCTTCTAAAGCATGAAGCTCACCATTTCTTGCTTCATGCAGCGTCACCAGCATGAAGCAGGTTTTTCGAGCCGCTGATGCACACGATGCTGTGGATGTGCTTGCTTATGCAGACGGCGCATGCAGCTGCAGACTTTCATTGTTACAGCTACGGAGTAGAAGAGTCAGACCTAGCCCCACCCCGGGCCGGGTTGGTGGCATAATTACTTGCCAGCGAGTCATGACAGCGAGGCATGGCTAGGCGTCTAATTCATGACCTCCTGCAGCTAACTGGCTACGCCGTCTGACCGCACCAATATCGATGAAGCGTACCCCTCCTGGTCACCTTTGTTACTATTACCACGGGTTGTTGTTATGGCCATCAGCTTCCTCAAGTCTTCCCACCAGCCCCTACTCTAACTGAGGCTAATTTGGAGTCAGAAGGGCAGGGTATTCGTTGTAACAGGTAAGCACTTTGGGCGATGAATTGGTCCTCTTCGTCTGGACACACCAATTTGGTTGAGCAAAGTGTACATAGAAGGCGTCCATCCTCCATGACAACTGCTTCTACCCTAGCCGTTAGTCATAGCAGCTACAATTCCTCAACCAGAATCAGAACATGCTCAAGTCTCGAAAGCAGTTTTTGGTTTGCACTGTTACCCAGTCTCCCCAACCTGATGCCCTACCTTCGACTGACCGCATATCGCAGCCTCGCTGACAGCTGACCTTGTATCTGGCTATCCCAGCGTAGGTCAAGCCTTTGTCGGCATGCTCTACGGCGCCTGCAGCGCAGTCTACACGCAGGTCGATGAACAGAAAGGGCACAACAAGCTATAGTGGAAAGGAGATCGACTATTAGGACGCAATACTCCAGCGACGGTAACCTCGAGTTCCTGGACATCGATCTCATCGACCTGCCCTCCGTTGAACCCGCAGCCAACTCCTCTCGCGCCAAAGAACATCGACTCAATTTGCTCTTCAACAACGCAGGCATCATTCTTACCTAGCAATGGCCAGATCTGCACACGACCACGAACAGATCATGGCCACAAAATGCCTTGGTCCACTGTCCTCACGCTCTGCTTATTCCCGACCCTCCAATAAAGCGCAAAAAAGCCCTCTCCGGCTTTCCCTGCGTCGTCTTGTTCAGCTCGCAAGTCGTCGAGTTTGCTCTGACTGGCGAGGCTCTCCATGCCACATCTCGATCCCGAAAGTAATCTCCTACAGCGCCTCAAAGTGCATGCTAAAAGCCAGCAAGGTCGGGAATTCGTTCCTCACGAAATGGCACGGTGAGCAAAATCAGATGCTGAGCGTGACGCGGAACTCGGGGCCCGCTTCGGTCGAAGAGTCTACAGAATGCGCCGAGGCGGCATCTGGTGGACGGAAAGAGGAAGGGGACACGGGCAGGGCCGAAGAGTTTTAGGAGAGGGGTGTGAGGCATTTTGCCAAGTTCGAGTGACCAAGGTGAGCATTCGCGTGGATGCCGTGATTGAGGTACGGCGAGGAGATCGGAGATCAGATATCAGATTGATCGTGAATAACCAGGACAAGATTCACGTTGACAAGGCCGTTGTGCGTAGGATACTTTTCACATAGACTTACTTTGTCCGAGGGCAGCGTCCAGAAGGTATGAGTCTGATTGCTGCTCCGTGGGGTTTTGCCTTGAATTGGCAAATGGCTTCTTATCTACTTCTCTCTTTCATGCTCCGCTTAGCAGGTTCGCGATCTCCAGCATCCACATTATCATAAGCTTCATTCCGGCGTCATCCAATGCTCTTGCTCATCTGTGTCAAGGCTAGCTATGTGCCTTCCTCAACCACGTCACCGTCATCTGTCCTTCCATCAAGCGCCGCCCTCTTCTTCCGCTCTGCCTCTCCCCTCAGCCTCGTATATGCATTCTTCATCCGCCCGCTCTCTTTCCCAGTCCTGTTTCTGGGCGCGGTACCCTCTACGGCTTCGGCACCAACTGCACGCTTGTTGCATCCACCTATGCCTCGTCCTGTAACTGCCGCACCAGCACCGATGCCCCCACTGAAGTACCTCGTAAGATTACTCTGCACCCCCTCGACCTCCCTCTTGTTCATGTCTCTTATGACCGGCACCAGGATCTCATCAGTTCGATCTTGCGACCATCCAATCGTGGCCATGAGGAAGCTTCGCAATTTATCGAGATCGGGTACACCCCACTGGAACTCCTCAGGATTCGAATCAACTTCCGGCTCAAGGTACGCTGCGTCAACTCTCAGGTCTGGGAAATTCGTAGGCAGGAAAAGTTTGCGCTGCACCTGTCGCTTGAATTTACGCCGGAACGGTGTCGTTAGTAGCCCTTCCAGGACCGAAGGTGTCTGACTGCCCAGCTGGACTTTCAGCGTCCAGTCTTTGAACTCGCTCAGGTCAGAAAAGTCTGAGATAATCTCCAGTGCTGTGACGGGACCGATGCCGGGGATACCTTCTGTGTAATCCGAACCGAGCAGATGCGCGAACCGGATGAGTTTCCGTCGCTCGAGTGCGTACTCTTTCTCGAGATCAGATGACAGATAGCATTCCACGAACTTCGCAGCGTTAAACATGTTCTTGTAGATCCTCGTGCCACCAAACAGGAAAATGTCGGAATCATCAGTCACAATGCCGTCAACAAGACCGAGGTGTACCAGCTCGGCACATTGAGCTTCTGCTTCCATTGGCGCTGTGATATAAGGCAGTCCGAAGAGGCGGAGAAGAGCTTGACACTCTTGAATCATGGTCTGCGTAACCTCATCAGCGTCTCGCCGGTCGCGCTTCTGCTGGTTGCGGAGCTGTTTTAGCTCGTTCTCGTAATCACGCATTGCTTGCGTGGGTGATTTGGCGCGAGTGTTGTTCAGCTGGTTAGTGAAGCGTAGGTGCTCTTCTGCTTCGTTTGCGAGTTGGCGCATGAGTTCCTCATCCGAGTCGTCTTCGATGAAGTCTTGTTGTTGGTTTTGTTGGTTATCTTGTTCTTCGTTGTTCATGTGATCTTCGTCTTCGTCGTCGTCGTCGATGAACATGCTTTGATCGATAGAGGAAACGTTGTTAGTTAAGGAAGGGGGCGTATGTTCCCGTATTGTAGGCTGCAGAGGTGGGGTAAGTGCTTCGACATCTACGAAAAGATCATCATCTTCGTCACGTCCATAAGTGACTTGCTGATCTGGCATGCGACCACCTTCAAGGTCTTCGGACTCGACAAGTGTTGCGTCGGAGGGCTTCGCCGGGCCTTCGTGTTCAGACTCGCTCCATTCGACTTCCTCGGAGGCTACAGACTCCGCTTGGTCAGGCGTTGCTTCCTGTGGCTCAGGGGCGTAGTCAGGCTTCTTCGATGGGGCCGGTGGCATGGCTCGGACTAGCTCAGCTACGTCGCCCATGCTTGGCTCTCCACTTTCCTCATTTTCGTCCGCAATCTGCTGTGCCAAGGCGTATCTCGTTTCTCGCTCCTCCTCTAGAGCTTTGCGTCGGGATTCCGCAATATCTTCTGCCTCGAGGACTCTACGATCTTCTTCGTCCTGTAGTTTAGCTTGCTCCTCGCTGTCGACTATCTCCCAGTCCTCATTGTAACCATTGTAGGCTTCTATGGACGGTTTCGGAGGAGCCTGGTCGGTTTCATCATCTTCGAGATCGATCACTTCTTTGCTTAGCTTTCGGTGAAGCGTCTCTCTCCTGTCAACATCTTCACGGCCGAATGTAACATGGTCGTCTGAGGTATAGCCCTGATCCATGTTTCCAGGCCTAGACGGGCTCACGTCGGGTGCAGTATTGAACCAATCAGGCATAGGCTGTGCCTTTCGTTCCTTCTTGAAAGCATCTCCTCCAGCCTCGCGGTCGAAGCCGCCAGACATATCCTCCTCTAATTTCTTCGCCTTTCTTTTACCAAGCAATGACTGGCCTAAATTCAAGGACTCGAATGGAAGTGGCCCGCTGAATTGGGCTTTGCTGGTGGGTGGCGGGGACTTGTGTCTGACATCCGTTTTCGATTGATATTTAGACGCTCTCGACTCTGCTAAGGCAGCTTGCAGATCGAAATCGTCGTCATCTCTTGCAGTTGCTCCATCTTTCGGACCATCAATGTCCACAATGAAACCTCCCTGATCATCGGAAGTCTCAAGTGACATGGCAATGGCCCGTTGGAGATCATCATCGTCCTCATCGGCCGGTCTAGTCACTGTGACATCTTCGAAGATGTTATCTTCGTCGGAATTGCCCTCTTCATCCTGTGCAACGAAGATGCCGCCTTCATCTGCTACCCAGCCAGCTGGTTTGTGTGAATTCCGGCTAGGCTCGATTGGCTCTTCCAACGACGCGGCTCCTGTTTGCTGCTCAGCTGCCTTCCTTCTTGCGTCGTAAACAGCTTTTCTTTTCTTGGCAATTCGCTCAGCCGCCTCTTCATACGAAATGTCATAGTCCACTTCCCGCATCTGATGCCTTTTCCGCTTCCAAGTCTGAGGTATGCGATTGACACCCTCAATAGCCACATCTTCAAATTCTTCTTCCTCTTCGGAAGGAATGCTTTCATCTTCAGATGCCTTTTCGTTCTCAAGGTTGATAGCATCATCCTTCTTGTTACCCTGCTTGTTTGACACCACACCCAGAGCCCAGCCACCTTCGACACCCTCACTCTTCACAAGCACATATTCCTTGCCTCTTTCACCGGCGATCCTTCCGCCCATGTCCCAATCACCTTCGTTCATGCCGCTGACATGCATCAACCTTTGCGTCAACTCGTTCCGCTCCTTGACCCGTTCGATTTGGAATCTTGAAAATGCCATTCGATCTGGAAACATGCCGTCAAGTTGGTCCTTGCTGTAGCCCATCCTCAATCTGCTTCTCAGCCTCGCCGCGTTGAGTATATTGTATTTGTCGCCTGCGGGCAAACTCTGGAAGAACGGGCTTTCGAAATCGATCTTGCTGAAATCGTACAAGTTGATATCCTCTCCGCTATGAAACTGTTTGGCATAAGCTTCCAGCTCAGCGTGTGACATGACTCTCGGGTCGTTTGGCGCACCCATCTCCTCGAGACTGACATCAAGATCAGGCAGGTGATATTGGTCTTTCTTCTTGAAGCTTCGCCCCGCCTGTCTCTGCTGCTGGTTCATGCCAATCTCGTCAACGTAAACTAGATCTTTGTCCGCAGGCAGCTCTTCCACCTCCTCCTGGCGTTCTCTTCCTTCTCGTTGTCTCTTTGCCTCGTCTTCCGCAGCTCTCGCAACTTGGACCGCGAGAAGTTTCCCAGCGGTGCGCGCTGCATCGTCTCTTCTGCCTTCCCGCCTGCTGACTCGTTTGCGGATCGTTTCACGCTTCAGCGCTGGTGCGCCACCATCGAAGACAAACACGGGCTTGATGCCGAAGTACAGCAGCTTGCAGATACGTCGAAAGAAGCCGACGACATGGCTGTTGCGCAGCGCATTGCCTTCTTTGTCTCGCACTGCTTTGAGGAATTGATAGATCCAGATGGAAGCATCAACGGCCAGACGCTTTCGATTCAGGGTTTCGAGTTTCGTTGGGCGAGCGGTAGGCGCAACAACGATCCAGAGGCCGGTCACACCCATGTTACCGCGGGAGGCTTAGTTTTGAGAGGACGGTTCAGTTGCGATAGCGGCTGCTCAAGGTAGGTAACAATGTACGGTATGGTACCTTGAGGACGTATCACCATCCATGGCGTTTGCGAGGATCTGAGAGTTCTGAGACTCCGACGACAATAAGACGATCGACGAGACTGCCCGAACATCCACGATTCACCAGAAAACAGCCACCGCGCCCGTTCGCAATTGCCTTTGAGGCCTTCAAAGGTGAAGATATGACGTCAAGAACGCGCAGTCACGTGTGATCGGCATGCGGCGCTACGGCTGAACAAATATCAGCCGCAGCGCTGCCAGTGAAGGGGTGGCGGCAACTGCAGCAATGAAGAAACATGACGAAGAACTCGATTATGAAGGGCCAATGCACCAGGGGTTTCAGTGTCCTCTTCTGATCATAAGACTCCTGCGAGTACTCATTGCCACGTTGCGATGCTTATCAACAACAAATGACAGTATCTACCACTCAGATGAGTGTAACTATGTTAGGCTCTTTCAAAGCTAGTGATACCTTATTCTAGACTGTTGTAGATCAGCTATGTGGAATATTTACGAAAAAAACGCCTGTCAAAGTACCAACGTTAAGGACACTGACTGCGGTGCAAATCCAGATAGGTGCAATCTAGGGTGGGGAGTTAGCCAACCAATACACACCCCTATCCGACCCCTATATCCAGCCAATGCAGACCTAATCACAAATATAACGGCCTAAACTCCTTCAACACATATTTTCACCTGCCAACGCAAACGCTCAACGCAAACAGATCCTCTATCTGGAAGTAGAGATCACATACTTGCAGGTTGGGAAATTGAAAACACTAGGTCTGTTAGGGTTTCGATCGACTCCGATAGGTCTGTGTTGCATGCCGTCTTACGAGCCATTGATGTCGGCTGGTATTCCGGCATTTGAAGCCCTTACAGTCATGATGACACCTCATGGTTCCAGGGGCCAAACTAAATCTAGTCAATCAACAGGAACAAACTTCACATAAATGGTTGAAGATAAAAATGGAATACATTCTCACTGAGATGCCACGTTTTCGCATCTATGCATCAACAACTGCCAAAGTCTCCGGCCTTCAGCAATACAACCAGTAAATAAATGACACCATCAGCATCTGATTCCCATGGAATCAAACGTCGGGGAATATCTACTATAACTTGTACATTCGCTTCCTTGCCTTGATTTTCTCCAAAGTTGAGCATGAGGGACGCAAGGGGATATCGATACAGGAGCATCTTCCCTCCATCGATATAAGGAAGATCCTGCAATTCTTTCTACCTACAGCTCAATTGTACTTTACCTCCTTGATGTGTTGCTCGTTACACAGCACATATCTATACCTTGCCTTACCATTTTCCAGATCGACGATGGCCTGATTTGCATCCTTCATTGGCACGTTGTTGTTCCAAGTTCTCACACCCGTCTTCGCAAACAGGTCAAGCATATTCCTGATATCCCCCAGTGCTCCAGTCATGCTACCTTGAAGCGAAGCACGCTTAGGAATCAAACTGAACATGCTGAAAGGTGGGATTCGATCCTCTGGTGCACCAACGTGGACGTACGTGCCCTTTCGCGCAAGCAGGTTCAGGTACCCTTCTAGCGGCATCTTGTGGCTTGAAACCGTGCTGACGATCACGTCGAGTGTGCTAGCATGCTTCTGAGCCCAATCTTCGTCCTCATCTGTGGCAATAAAGTCTGTGGCCCCCATTTCCATGGCATCAGCCTTCTTGGTGGAGGTTCTGGAGATCACCACAACCTTCTTGCATTTGAGAGCCTTGACCGCACCTAGTACACCAAAGTGACCGAGACCGCCAAGGCCAACGATGCCGACTCTCGTGTCTGGACCCGCATTGTGCTGGACCAATGGGTGGAATGCTTATAGTTATCAGCGACGCAATTTTGAGCGGATAGGACTACCTTACCTGTAATACCACCACACAGCATGGGAGCAGCCTGGTCTGAAGGAATCTCGTTTGGAATTTTTACGACGAAAGAGTACTTTCCACGCCAGTAGTCAGCGTACCCACCATAGGACTTGCTACCATCAGGCCACTTGGAGTTATACGTGTCTGTGCTGTACCTGCACGTGTGTTCCATGCTGACAACGTTAGCTACCGAATTATCAGTAATGTTGATATGTAACTCACCCATCAGCACAAGACTCGCAGTCACCGTTCTGGTTGTGGCAAGCACCGGATTGCGCACCAACACCCACACGATCGCCAACCTTGATACCTGTGGGGACGTCCTTGCCAACTCTCACAGCCTGACCAACGATCTCGTGGCCGACACATACAGGATAGTCTGTTGGACCCCATCCGGATCGGAGAGTATGAAGATCTGATGCACAAACGCTAGAAACTGGTTAAGAAGAGTAAGCAGGGAAGGTTGTGGCATGGCGAACCCGCAATGTGTGATCTTGATATCGACATCAGTCTCCTCAAATGGTTTTGGCTCAAAACTCTGCCATTTCATGTTGCCTTTGACAGAGTTCTTGTCAAAACCCAGCCAGCCCTGAAACTTGTAGTCGGCAGCCATCTTGTAAGACTTGAGGTTATAATCTGTGTAGAGGGTATGTAATTGATGGCCAGTGTCGATTTAAAGAGAGAGGTGTGATGCTTAAAGAGAGACATAATCGTTGATGTGTTCGTCAGTATCTTTGTGCCTATAATGGCGCTGGTAAGAGCGACCCTCCGCCCCCATCAGAAGACTGCGATATCGCAGTTCCGTGCATGATGCAATAATTAGTCGTGTTCCAGAAGGAAATGAAGCTCCGCGTGCAGTCATGATGGCAAGATAAGGCATTAGGCAACGATCCGCAACTCAAATGCTGCTTGAAGACCAATGAAAGACTTTCGGCCGACGTCTAGCGTCCAAGTTTAGGGACCAGGCCTTTGCTCTCGCCGCGGAGCCAGACTAGGAAATTTCGGCCGATAGCTTGCAACCACAGAGGCATGTCTCCAAGCACTGGATAGGACACTGGGATTCTCGTCAGCACTCTGATCATGCCTTTACAACCGGCCCTGTGCTGTATTTGATGCTCAAAAGGCCGCTTGATGACAATCAGTAGCCCGAAGCGGTAGGTAGAACGCTTCGACATACTAAGATATCGTACTCTGATGCTTAGAGGCACTTCTTGCTGAAAGGAACTAACGTTGCAACGGCGCCACGGGCGTATTATAATCTGGCGGAGAAACTGTCTCAAAGATATCAGCAAAGAGGATAATGCTGGCGCTGTCTTTGACGACGCTGACTGGAAATGCTGCCTCCGGAAGGAGAAAGTAGTTGATGACCAAGGTTTGCGACATCAGAAAATCATATAGGTCTTCTTCTGGTGCACGTAATCTATCGGGTACATCCAGAGGTTCACCGGTAATAGCTTCCCCCTCGTCGACGCTACTTTTAAGACGAATCTGGAGAGCCTTCCTCTTCTTATCGCCGTTGGCCAGAGTAATACGGAGAAGGACATTCCCAACAGCTCTTTTTGGATTCCTGAGGAAGATGCAGAACCTTACAGCTCCTCCTTTAGATTTATGAGAGAGGAGCTCTATCAGGGCGTTCCAGGGCTAGCGGTGGTATTAAACGACCTCTCAACAGGTATGGCAAGCGCCCACGACAAGCTAAAATGCCTGTCGAACTCGGTACTGCGTTGCGTCGGCGCCTGTATATTAGACTATAGACAACCCAACAAATTATCGGCACTTCACTGTACATGTGTAGGTGATACGCCGCAGCCGCATGGCAGTCGATGGTTTTGTAGGAGCATGGATGCGCAATTAAGGATGTAATCTACATCAGCCGGTTCAGTGAAGGACCCATTTGCTCGAAGCAGTCAAGAGTGTTTCATGACGAGCGAAATCATTGCACCCTCCATCTCCACTCGACCACTTTATCCAAACAGACCCGCTGACACTGGCCCACCTTTCAGCTGGTCCTCTTGGATTTCCTGCAATAAGGGATCCTCATAGTCGTCGAAATCAAAATCGACGAACCCACTCGACGCCCATTTTCTTGCTGAAAGGAAGAATGAATGGCCATTAACATTGGGGTCACACAGGATTCGCAAGAGGCATCGACCAGCGTCCTCTAGCTCTGCGAATTGCACTCCCAGTTTCTCCACATTTGCAAAGTCCTCTTCGGACAGAATGCTCGTCTTCACATACCTGTTTTCGTCAGTTGACGGAGGCCACGGCAGGGGAGTTCAAGAACATACCAAGGCGAAATAACATTCACTCGACTTCCGTAATAGAATGCTGTCCGTCGCAACGCATGCATTATGCCGCGAGCAGCCCACTTGCTTGCACTGTATTGCGGAATGCGAAGACAGTCGAGGAAAGCTGCTCCGGATCCAATCAAGACCAAACACGTATCTTCCTGCGCTGGCGACGGCGTCGTTCCGTTCTGTTTGATGAAATAGTGCATGGCCAATTTTGCAGTGAAAAGAGTTCCTTTGATGTTGACATCGATAGTGCTTAGTTCGGGTTCTTTGAAATCTTCATCGTTTCCTGTATCACGACTATTAGAACAATGTCTCGTGCTGGTGTGGGTGTCGACGCACCCGAGTTTGAAAACACGTTATCTGGTCGAATAATTCCCGCGTTTGCAACAACGTAGGCGATCTTTCCCGTTGGTGCAAAGGCTGCAGCCTCTTTGAATAGTCGGACTTGGTCGTCCCATTTTGTGACGTTGCATTCGACAAACTTGACCCTAAACATACTCGTTGGTATCTTGCGAGCTGCGTCCGGTTTTGCTATTGACTTACCCTTGAAGTTCGGCCGCCAGTTTCTGACCATTAGCGACATTCAGATCTCCAATGCAGACTGTGGCCCTGACAGTAGAATTAGCCATGGCGTGCTTTGACAGCAATTCGATTGCTTATCACGAACCCTGCTCCAATGAGAGCACGAACGTAAGCCTCTCCCAAACCATTAGCGCCTGTCTGTAGGTCAGTAATGCTTCTCAGCACCGCCTGCATTTCTTACCTCCGGTGACAACGGCCGTCTTCCCTTTGACTTTGCTCTTGTCGATTTCGACGTTGCAGTCGACAGGTCCCGTGTGCTTGTATTCGGGCATGATAGGCCGATAGGTACTTGAATTGAGCCAAACACGATTCAGATGCTTTTAACGGATATGATTACAAGGAGACTGTTGGTCTTGCGCTTTGAGAGAGCTCGTCTGATTGAAATGTCATGTATAAGCATATAAACACATGCTTCATGGGACTGTATGCACCAAGCATGGATCCATCTATGCGGAGAAACTGTCGCTCAATGCTTACCAAAGGAGTGTTGAGGCCAATGAAATCCATCGGCCGAAATTTGGAATTTCGCCCGAAAATGGTCACATTTAAGTGGCCAACGTTGTTGCAGACAGGACCAACCTTGCTGTTATGGCGCATTGGTGTCATTGCGCCTGTTATGTGACGCATGAGTTTTCACGACTATGAGCGGTCGCAACCCATGATGGTGTAAAGGTGACGGAAAATGGGCATGGTCTTACGTTGTGGAGAGAGAGGAATTCTATGGCGAGCCCACGAGAATATTCCCCGCAATCGTCGTACAGTAGGAGCCATTCAAGGTCTTGAAGTAAAAGTTCGTAAACACGATTTAAGCCGATATCATATGACGTGCTACTTACGATTGATTTTCCGTGCTATCTTCGTGGGGAACGGAGGAAGATCTGTAAAGTCAGTGCCATTCAACGACCAGCGTCTTCCCAAGAAATTTTAAAACTTAATCTGGATGCGAAATATATGTGAGCTTTGACATAAGCACCGAGTAGGCTCTCATAGGCGCCATAAGGTTATAAAGTCGGAACCTTGACGAAGAATAATCGCTCGCGAAGCTGCTACAAGAACTCAGGATGGAATGTGAAAGTCTTGTCAAAGAGGAATAGAAACGACTGTGCTATCATGTGGTGGCAGCGATTTCTTTCCCATGCTTTCACCGTGTTAAATTTCGGCGGATCGATCCCTTTCTCGCTGATCATTCAAGACATAGCAAACCCAGCAAGGTTGAGCGACGATAGTCCTTCTAAAGAAAAAGTTACCAGGTTCGGAAGGAAAACAGTTCGACTATTGTTGGCAACCACCTCGCTTCTTTTAGTCTGTGATCTGTTACTCGCCACGGCCACAAGTCTATTGCTGAAGTCCTTTGAAAAAAACTTCAGAATTTTATTTGGGATCACAGCCAACACCGCGGGCTAGATCTGTGGCTGAAAATCATTGCTTTTCCAATCCAGGTATGCTCGTTGGGGGCCATCGTGTTGCTCTCGCTCGCTGTGGTCGCATACGTCGAATCAGTTGGCTGGGTAAATGTTGGCATTACGTCCATCGCGGAAATCCTCTTCTTGCTTGCATGGGGGTTTTTGACTGGGCTATCCTAAAGATTATGATGATGGACTAGTACGCAGGTGGGCTGGAACCTGGAAATACACATCCCAAACTTGTCCAGAGCAAGGATAGTATGCTCCCTTGCATACGTTTGAGTCTCGACGTGTATTTGGAACATCCTTCTGCGTTTACAATCTCCTGCTGCATCTGTTCTTCCTATCACCATCATGTCTTTTCGGTTTGGCCTCGATTCCGAAAACATCTACAGAGGGTTTTCTACAATCAAGAGCTGCTCAAGGGATATGACGTTTATATTGGCATGGCTTGCTGAAGCTCGCGGAAGAAAAGCAGCACTACGTTTGAGACGCAACTCCTAGAACGAATGGGGCCAGTTGCTGTCTGGCACGTTATCAAGAAGCTTTGTGCGGAGAAACAGTTACAGCTTGGGTACTGCAACAGACCGGGAAAAAGTTCTCGAAACCAGTCGACGTCTAAGAAGTGTGCATCTGGAGTGGAACCAAGATTCACTGGTTCGGAAGTTTGGGAACACCACCGGTGACCTTAGAAATGATGAGCGTAAGGACACCTGTATCGGCGTTGCTATGTTCTTTTGCAAAGGATTGCAAAGAGTCATAGCGTGTTGGTGAAAAGACACAAGGCAACAATTAATCGCGTCGGCAGCAAAAGGGGAATGTTGCCGAGAAAGGTCCGCCGGTCTCAAAAATATCGCCGAGTTGACCTCAACCAAGCATGATGCCACTAGAGAATGATCATCAGACGCTGGCGAGGAGTCATGTTACGGCTAGCAACAGTGCCACTATAAGGAGAGATGGGATACGCATTACGGACCAGTCAAATTTGTCTGCATTCATCGTGCTGTTGAATGTCTTCTTGCACATCGTCAACATGGTCCAAAACTCCAACTTGGTAATATTTGCACGAGCATGGTGTCCTGCTCCTGGAAACACTGTGAAAATGGCGTCACCTCCCATACAGAGCACAAAACAACCTCGGAAACTCGAAACGTCTAGCGACCAGGCACGAGCTTCCCCAGGACCTGTGTTAGCTCCCAAAGCACCTGTGTCTTGTCCTCCCCGATTTGACTTCAGCAAACTCGAAACCTTCTTCTTATGTGCGGGATCTCCAGGCCGGCACCAAGTGTGGTACATTCTAGCCACGGCTGCCCTTCTGGCGTTGCATCAAGCCCCTCTCATCGGCGAACTCTGGCGATACTTGAGCCAACAACGCCTTTCGGAGAGGGAACAACTCGCAACGGTACGACAGATCAGGGAAGCCTGTCTGAAATCCAGTGTTCTCGTCGGTTTCCCAAGGGTAAGCCAGTTTTCCAAGTCTTCCTGCGTCCCCTGAATCCGTCTAACAACGTTTTCCAGGCGATCAACGGTCTCTCGGCGCTGAAGAAATCCATCGACACCTACTCCCCTCACCTCACCTCCTTGTTGGCTTCCGACACCTCACTACGCGCTTCTATCTCCCCCCAAGAGCAGTATTCCCGTGGCAAGGCGTTCTTCACCCACCTCTACGCCCAGCACACCGACCACATCCTCGCCTCCATGGCGGCCACCTCAGGTGGAGATCTCGACCACTTCGCCATCTCCAGCATCTACGGAGAACTCCTCGCCGAGACCAGCATCATCGACGCGCAAGAGACAGTTCTGCTAGAGCTTGTGTGCTGTCTCGCTGACGGTGTCGCACCGCAAACGAAGGGGTATGTTGAAATCTTCTCTCAAAGTGTGAATTCATCATACTGACGTAAGTGTATAGGCATTTCTACGGCTCGAAGAACTTCGGCGCGAGTAATGAGATCATCAAGGGCGCGGTGCTGCTTACGGCGAATGCGGCGGGTCAGTTGGGGATACCGTGCGAGTGGCGGGGGGAAGAGTATCGGTTTTTGGAAAAGGTCATGGGTTGAGAATTGTTAGAATTTTAGCTCGGTTACGGCTTTCGATGGAGATTTTTCCAATGTATTCAAAATTATTCGTTCGACATTTGTGGGTGACGATGTATACTCCGACTTCTGGAGTGGTATGCTAGACTCTGGCTGCAGGCTGTGCCCGAGGTGGCAACTACCAACGCTATTAAGGTGCGGAAGCAGAATCCAAGTCAGGAAGAGTGTCTATCTTGATTGTTACCAGTTATCACGCAGGTTTATCAGTCACTGAAAACACCATTCCAGTTTGTGAACGAGCAGTGAGAACATGATAAACGAGTTGGGATGAGCCCGATTAACTGAAAAGAGTTCACTTATCACTAATGGCAGCAAAGGTGTTCAAATTTTGCATTTATACGTCTCTAATTCTCCTGAAAGTATTTCTTTAAGATATCCTTCTTGTTGACCTTCCCCATTGCGTTTCGTTCGATAAAATCGACAAGTTTGAGGACAGAAGGAATTTTGTAGGGAGCCATTTCTTCCTTCAGCGCCGTTCTCATTTGCTTCAATTCTAGGAGGGGAGTCTGTATCCTGGTCAGTAAATGTGGATATAAAGGATAATGAAGCTCACATTATGCTTCTGCTTTATTATTGCAGCCACTCGCTGCCCCCACTCCTCATTGTCAACCCCGATGACGACTGCTTCTGACACCATCGGCAAGCCAAGTAATTTTTGCTCTACCTCGAGTGCTGAGATCTTGTAACCTCCTGACTTGATTACGTCAACGGATGCGCGGCCCCGAATGAAGTACGCGCCAGAAGCGTGCCTCTCCGCAATGTCACCAGTCTGGAACCAGCCATCCGACGAAAACTGCTTCACGGTGACCTCGGGAATGCGCCAGTATTCTTGAAAGACATTGCCTCCTTTGATTTCGATCATGCCTTCCTCGTTTACACCGTTAAGCACTCGGCCGGAATCGGGTTCAACAAGTCTTACTTGAACCCCTGGCAGCGGCCAGCCGACGCTTCCATCAATCCGCAGTCCTGGATCGAGACCACAACTCAAACCCATGCCGATCTCGGTCATGCCGTATCTCTCAAGGAGATCCTGACCAGTTATCTCCTTGAATTTGCGCTTGATGGGTAGAGGAAGGGCAGCAGAGCCGCTGACAAGGAGTCGCAAAGCATTCGCTCCTGCTCGGGCAGCAGTTTCTGCTTCAGTTGCTCTTATGCTGCTGTCAAAGTAGTCGATAAGTCGTGAGTATATTGTGGGTACGGCCATGAACATTGTCGTTGATCGCTCCGACCAACGTTCCCAAATGATCTTGGGATCAAATTTCGGGTACATTTCAACAGTGCCTCCGGCATACAGAGTAGCAGTCAGACCATTGATGATTCCATGGACGTGATGTAATGGGAGGACATGTATGAGATGATCTGAGGAAGAGTACTTCCAAGCCTCGACAAGACTTTGTGCTTGCACAGTAACATTCTGGTGCGTGGTCACGCATCCCTTGGGTCTCGATGTGGTACCGGAGGTGTAGATTATCAAAGCTCGTCGTGAGAGAGGAAAAGAGTGAGTCAATCGAGGAAGATGTGAGCATGGAGACCTGGGGTGTGATGGGTCCAGACTCAGAATCGGAACTTGCACTCCCTGCGCTTGGAGGCTTGGTTTCAGCTTGGAATATGTCGGGTGTAGGATGATTAGTGACGGGTCTGAGTCGGAGACAGTGTAAAGAAGTTCCTTTGGAGGATGTGTGGTGCCTGAAAAAAGAGTCACATTTGGATCCTCAGAGAATTGCGGTTACTTCACTTACACATAGGTACGCAGACTGCTCCTGCGGCCCAAATCGCCCACTGGACCAGGACATAGTCGTAGCCTGGTGGAGCAAGGAAAGAAACACGAGGCTCTTCCGCTACCGAATCGCCTGAGGGCAGAAGCTTTCGGATGGTGCACGTCAGCGCGGATACATCTGTCAGCAGCTGGGAGTATGTAAACTCCTCGTTCTTGGATTTGTCGATGATGGCGACTTTATGCGGATTCCTGAGTGCATGAGATCTCGCCTGCTGTAGTAGTGGCAAGGAAGGCAAGGAAGCGTGCTCTGTCGTCTTTTGGCTGATGATGCTGCTTGTTATCCATCCAGTTGCCCCATTTGAGAATGGTAACCCAATCTCAGCTGGGATAAGCGGTTCTTCTGTGGTCATTTAGATAGGCAGGTCTTCGAGTGCGAGATTCAAGATGTAGCGGCTCTTTTGGTAAAGTGTGATGGTTTCGTTCAGTCAGGTCAACATTCCATGATATACTGTGTCTCGGAGAACCACATGCATGGTATTGCCCCGTGCAACAACCTGCCGGGAGTGGATTCAGGATCCCAACAAGTTCCTCAGAGAATGATGTTCGGCAATATGGCAACTCTTGCCAAGACGAGTAAAATCTACATCGAGCTCATTGGCTCTTCAGCTCTAGGGTGAAGCCGCTCTGGCTCAACTCCGGCTCACTTTCGTGAGGGTGAGTGTCACCCGATGCTCACCGAGGCTGTCACGTGAGGATAATTGGCCAGCGCAATCGCGACGCTTCTTAAGGTTGCATAGCTAGCTAGATCGTTCGCTCGATCTTACATCTACAACAGCCCCAATACAATGAATACAATTCAAATTGCTTGCAATAGCGTGCACTTGACAGAGGCTGGTCTCTTTCCAGGCAGCCCGCCTTTAGCCCAGCGCTAAGGATGACGCTTGTACGACGGTGTAACTCAAACTCTGCCCGCCCAACCTCGACGTGTGAAGCGAGCGACAGCCAATGACATCGAGCTGTTCGTTACGATGAAAACGGCGGATTAAAGCAACATTGAGCTAGCATAGGCAGGTAGAAAACAGCTGGAGGTCTGCCCTGAAGGTTGCAGTGATCGACGCTTAGGGATGGGTCGGCATCGTGGTCAGGCTGGCTCGAGTCAGATGATCGAAAACCTGGCCTCCACATGAAAAGCTTCAGGAATGAGCGATGCGCCGTTGAAATGATCCTTCCAGTCCAGAGTCGCCCAAGCTCATGGCTGGTAAGAAAAGGGGCGATGCATTGTCTCTGCCGGCGCTGAGGATGTCTTACCACACTGGGGTAGCATTGGGGAGAATAAGAAGTGTGAGGAAGTCGGAGCCAATGCTTTGCATAAAGGAAAAAATCAGCGGCTTTCTAACTTGCACTATGACTCAAGCCCACAAGAGTCGATCTCGGCAAGTACTTTGCAGGACTTGCTTTTTTGGCGTCATCTCTGGGTTATCCTCTGCCCCGAGGTCTTCATTGGTTTTGCGGATCAAGGCCGATCAAGCTCACCACCAATGGCAGAGGGTGCTCAGATCTTGAATAGATGCTTGTCCGTCTTCCCCATTCGCGGTCTCTTCTGCGGCATGTGAACTGTTGGCCTTCACCGAGACTGTGGTCTCTAGAGGGACCGAGGGTAATATTGTCCTTTTGCTTGAGGCTCGAACAATGACAGACTACTTGAGGACTAAGAGCTAACAGAGCGGAGCATACGGCGTCAGGTACCATGGCTGCAAGCTCAGCTCTCCGCCAGACCCGAAGGTCGGAGTTTGTACAGTTGAGACTAGCGCAGAGGGCTAAAATCAACCAAAGTGTCGAGGCAGGATTTCACCAACCCTCCCGGCGTACACTATATTTGGGTACGGTATGACACGCACGAGGTATTCGAGAAGTTGAGTTAACTATAGTCAATACTGGAGGTGACGTACAACAGGGAAGGGTAACGGTCTAGAGGATCACGGAACTGACAGTGAACTAAGTCACGAAGTGGGGACGGAGCTTACTACGTGAAGGTTGTAATATGAGTTAGCTACAAAGAGATTATTACAGGATTTAACTAGGTCTGAAGTGGTATATATTTTCAACGTGCTTCGTGTGCTTCGTGTACTCGTAAGAAAGTATACAAAGTACAGCAAACCACTTTATATAGGGCTAAGCCTAATCTGGCATTCACCAGCCGTATTCTCTTCTATTTACTTCATGAGTGGTGAGAACCGCTTCGCGGCCATGTTTGATGTGTTTGCCTGGTCGTGCTCAGGGGAGCATGTAACAATCGTATTCCGTTATTGCAGCCCTGTGCAGCACGGTATCCGGAACAATGACTGTCTGCAGCAATGTACTTCCAATAAGATTGGCCGCACTCCGAAGACGCGCTAGGAATGCGGTGACCGACACTGACAAGAAAATACTTGAAGCCAACCGCCGAGGCTTTCATGCACGTGCGCTTAGGGTTGGAATGTCGCTAGAACTCAACCAGGCGAGGGGCACTAACCTAGATTCAGGATGAATGTCCCAAGGCTCCTCAGAGAGGTGGATAGCATGCTGTGAAAAGTCCTGCAAAACTCCAGGCGTCAGAGGAGGGTGCAAGTCAGAGGCGGCCACATTTCGCAGAAATCGCGTTTGATATGGACGAGGTCGGTCGGAGCTCTGAATGAGTATGGTCAACCTGCTTGGGACACCCTTAGGGAATACATTTGGGACTTGTTTGCAACATAGCTAGACCAGTGGGATGATCTACGGCTAGGTCGGCAAGAACATGGTGGTATTGTCATGCCTTTGATTGCAACACATGGTTGGTCCTTTACGAATGACCCATAATGTCATGTTTCTCATAAAGATCATCAATCGACTTGATCTCCTCTTCCGTTAGCTCAAAATTGACAGCCTCAACAGCCTCATCCACTCTCTTCTCACTGCTAAGTCCAACGATCGGCGAGTGAATGAACGGCTTGCTCAGCGACCAGGCTATCGCTACCACAGCCATAGTAGTGCCTCGAGCTTTGGCAATCTCTTCTATCTTAGCATTGGTCTTCTTGTCCGATTCTGTCCAAGGTCTTCCCCACATGCCTTCCTTCAGTCCTTCGCCACGTGCTGTATCACTGAATGCGCTCGTAGGACGAGTGAGGAAGCCCATTGCAACGGGGCTCCAGGGAATACCTCCAACGCCAAATTTCTGGCACGCGGGATACATTTCCTTCTCTTCTTCTCTGTAGACAGCGTTGTGCAAATTTTGCATTGAAATAAATTCAGTCCAGCCATTTATGCGCGCTGTGTACTGCAGTTCGAGGAATTGATGAGCCCACATAGAACTTGCACCAATGTATCGTACTTTTCCACTCATCACTACATCGTGAAGGGCCTTCATCACCTCTTTTGCCGAAGTCTTAGGGTCCCAGCGATGTATCTGCAACAAATCAATATAGTCCAGATCGAGACGTTTTAAGCTTGCATCAACGGAGTCGAAGATGTGTTTTCTGCTCAAGCCGAACATGTTGATATAGCCAGATAGCTCTCGATCTTCGTGGCTTTTGTTCATGGCATTCTCGGTACCACGGCCGACGAACAAGCTTACTCCACCTACCCAGATTTGCAACACCCACCACCGCGCCACTACTACAATCATACAATTCTTTTACTCAACCACCACGCATCGCTAATAATAGAAAAGGAACAGAAGTATACTGCTGCTCTCGCAGATATCGATACTGGTTGATTTTGGCTTAGTATAAGCAGCCGCAGCCTACTGTTCGCTCGATTATAGTACTATCACGCCTACTGAGTATATCTCTGCCTAAGGCACGCTCATAGCGTGCTATCGGCGGGCCTACTAAATATTCTTATACCAGCCTAAGGTATACTTAGAGCACTTGGATGTTGATGTGGGCGGTCGTGTCTGGATGGACCGATCGAGTCCAGTACTTCGGTGGACTTGTCGCCTCCCGATTCCTTTTAAGTGTGACCGAGGCTCCCTTCTACCCTGGTGCCACTAATGTTCTGTCCATGTTCTACATTCGCAAGGAGATCGCAGCTCGTGTCGATGTAATCCACTGTGCACAAACCCTGGTAATTGGCTCATCGGGCCTCATCGCGGCAGGCGTCTTCGCTTGCATGGATGGCTTGAAAGGTTTAGCAAGATGGAGATGGCTCTTCATCGTCGAAGGCGTCGCTATTCCTTTCGTTGCTATACTCGGCTTCTGGCTTCTGCCAGAACATCTCACCACTCGACGGCTCGCCCCAGAAGAACGTCAACTCGCTCATCCCCGCATGGAACGAGACCAAGTGTCCGATACAAAGGCCCACAGTCGACTATGGAGGGTCTTAACGAAGCCTGCAAAGATGTTCGCACTTGGGTTTTCGTACTTATGTAGAACTTCCATCTGTCCGTCTGCTCTTGCAACTCTTTCTTTCCAACGTAAGTCAGTGACGAATATCATTGTAACGAGGGAAAGCAGCTAACAAAATTCTCGCAGTGTCGTGAAAACCCTCGGCTTCAACACCACCATCATCCTTATTCTAACTTGCCCTCGATTTCTCTTCACCGGTGCAGCTGGAACCATTTTTGGCTGGTCATCAGGTCGCTTCCATGAACGCATCTAGCATATTACCACTGGTCTTGCGATCGCCGTCGTGCTCGCGATGACGAACGTCGGTGGCCAGATCGGCTACATCAACGGTGCTTGACTTCGGTCTAAGAGTGATTCACCGCGATATGGGATCGGTTTGGGTGCGTTAGCCGGCTTTTCTATCTGCTCGATCGCTCGCGCTTGGTGGATGAGGATTTTGTTCATCAAAGAGAATAAGGAGCTCATTGCTTCGGTTGTTGAGGGCAAGATGAATCTTTACGGTTACTAGAAATCTGGGTACAGGCGGGACGGTTGAGGACAGACGGGATCAATCAGAATAGCATGGTCTCTTCACAGCCAACGAACTACCTCTTCAGATGGGCTAGAGGCAGGGCAGCACACAACGGATCAAATAGAATCGCACGAAGCAGTCGGCTTTCTGAGTTATTAGATGGCGCTCAACACTAATCAATTGAGGCTACTTCTATTGCTTCCTCACGTACCTGGCACGCCATATTCCTAAGCCACAGATTCGCCGTTAAGGTCGTCGGTCGGATCGCTGTATGCTGAAGGGTTTTAGGCAGATTGATTGGTGCACAGCGGAGAGCTCGCGAACTGATCACTACAGGCCTTACCTGGAAACGAAACGTTCTTGCACAACCATACTACTACACCAAGCCGAGCGTAGGCCGAACTACCAACTCAACTACCTAGCCCAACACAGAGTTCCAGCTATCCAGTACAATATCCCAGCCTCCAATAGAAGAAGTCCGACTCGTAGAACAACCGCTAAACGTGTACTCTTACTGGACTTCCTATGTGTACTTCGTCATATTGCACGAAAACCTAGACCACAGTTCCATATCTCGTATTGAACATCACATGCGTACCTTTCTTGAATTACTTTTGACTGAGACCTACCATGCCTTTCCCGGTTGCCATGAACCTTTAACGGGATGCCATAAGCCTAGCTGACTTCGCCGCAAGTCGCATTCTAGCGTGGCAACTTCCCGTACTGTTACACCAGCTTCAAAATTCATTGAGAAATCGCAGGAGCTGTCTCAATTCGGTGGTAGAGGACGAAAAGCTCTACTTACTTATTGCGAGCACTGTAAGCTCTCAAGATGTCTCTCGGGCGTGTCTCACTTCGCACACTACGCACTGAGGTCCTGTTGAGAATAGTCTCATGTTATGGTCCAGACGAGACTAAGGTTCTGCGCTATATAGTCATAGCACGTCGCGAGACTGACCGTGTCGATTTGTATGCTGCGACGGAAAAGAAACTGGAAGACCAGCGATGATGGCTGGTGGAGTGGTGACGGAAAATCCATGCAAAGACAGCAATCCCTATGGCAGCACCAGACCACATCGAAAGGGTGGTAGCAAAAATAATTGGAAAGCAATATGTGAATGCAGAAGACAGGAACCATAATGACAGCTGGGTGAGTTTCCGTGTTACGTTGTTCGTCTTGATGTTGACTAAGACGCTCTCGTGCGATAAAGTTGTTCAAGACATCCGACTTGGCGCCGCAAAAGGGTTGGATATGTATGCATAAGGATTCTTGTGCTGCTTCGTGCATACGGGCACTAGACGAGATCCATTATGATTATGAATATCTTTATACGCCTGAAATTGACTTTGGCGGACGAGGCCCAATACCGCCACTTCAGCGTACGCGGTTGAATATTGAAGTCAGCTTTGTCCCGACTCCTCCATCGGAGCTTGTTCCAAAGAATCCCTTCAGCATGTTTTGGAACTCAGGATTCACAGGGTTTAATGGTATTTGCGTTGGCGTCCATTGGGGTGATCAGTCCGGACAAGATGTGATCGATCGTAGCTGAAACGTAATCTCAGTTGGTAAGGCTTTTGATGAGTGAGTTACTCAGTGTTGCGTTGCATTAACATCGTGCTGGTAATGGCGTTAGCGTTTTCTCTGATGACCATCCCTACGCCTTTTCAGATCCGCTGATTTCACATCAGCAAGAAGAAAATTCTTTCTCGCCTTGTTGAAATCACATGTTGGTCCGACGTCTTTGAGAGACTTCAGAGGAACAAGCAAGTCGTAAGGTGTTAGTTTCAGCGCAAAAGCAAACAGCAAAGCACAACATTCGTCAGTACAGCACTACATAGTTAATGTCATAGGTATTCAAAATAGTATTCACTGGGCCGTATCGTTGTTGGAAGTCGTGGTGAGCTTCGCGGGCGAGATTTTCTGTATCGGAGAAAAAGAAACGTCAATAACGATCTGTAGTACTTGTCAGGAGACAGAAGATAAACAATCAATGAGACTCGACGAAGAACAAGGCCGCCAAGACCGAAAGGCAACGTATCCCCACCAATTGGAAGCCGCATAGCAAGGTCAATCCCCGCTTTACTGATCTTGGATACTGATTCCGTGGACGCGCACTGTCGGTGTAGCTGATGAGCTGAGATTCGGGGATGCGCTGGCATTCTGCAGATGAGAGCTTACTTATGATACATTCATCCATGCACTCAGCTCATACCATGATAACAGAACTGAGCATGAGGGCGGCAGTGCAAGGAGGGCTTGTCGATTCCTCGATCGCATAAAGTGGTGAACGCGTTGTGAGAAGCGTCGTATCTTGGATGAAGCACTTCCACAAAGTGATGTCCCAACACGTCGCTGTACCGACTTCTTAATGAAGGTTTCAACCCATTATCACACTAAGGAACGGTCAGGCTTATTACAAGACATCGTCCGTCGCATGGACAAGCAATGGTACGTGACATCTCGGCTCTATTGTTCGGTTAGAATCACACTAGAGATTCATCCTGGGCTTCAGCCCCTGGTGTATGATGTCCAGGTTGACATGGCAAGGGGTGCCGCCAATCAGGCCGGGAAATGCTTCTTACCTCTGCAGTAACGACAGCTGAGTGCTCTGAAAGCGAGGCTCCGAGACCAAGATCGATACTTTCGAGATGCCGTACAACCACGTTTATTATCGAGCTGGGTCTCGTACCGGCGTTTGGTAAATTTGTTCACAACATATTGGTGGGCGTCCAAATTTGGCATTCGGGGCGTTTTCCAAACGCCGATTAGAGTTCGTGGGCGACGTCGTGTTTGGAGGGGATCTGAGCGGGGCCGAGTCTCGATCGACCATGGCTTCCAACAACCACTTAGCTAAGAGTCTGCAACTTCGCCAAGGAGTGCCCATTTTAGAGCTGTCGCTGATAAGCATCGCGATATGGAACGTGTGTGGATTCCGTTCTTGGTTTGGAGATCCATAGACAACCTCGCAGTGGCGCATCACTCGTGACAAACAAGAAAATTAGAAATTGACATCGTCGTAACAATGTGCGTTCCATGTGACCGCAATTTCTGACATGTCTGTATCGAACACGTTTCGAAGGCGTGCCCTCCTGACCTAATTTTTGAGAGTGCAAGATGAGACTTTGCTAATGGTCGTTAGCTTTAGTGATGCGATCAAACTTTCAAATTTCGGATGGTGCGCGAAGGAGCTGTAGACGTTTGCTGATCCATCGTATGCAGGCGATTTTAGTAGCGCTTGCAACCCGCTGATCACCCAAGCTTTGGAAAGTCCGCAAAAACTTACGTATGTCTGACGGTGTTGTTGATGAGCTTCTCCTGTTGGCTCGTTTCGCCTGCACAATGCTGACGAAAGGTTAGCCCGATAATTTCTGCCTCCCAGCTTGTGCTGTATTTCAAGTTGAACCATTGTCTTGAGCAGAGGGTGGAGACTTGAGTCTATTTCACCTTCAGTGGTATTGAGACAAAGGCACGATTGGATGGAGATACGTCCGCGCTGCCACTTCTGCACTAGTCTCGCTTTGTCGATGATCATGATAAGACTGAATATATGAATTGTGCTTGGTTCTTTTGGCGAGATTGTGGAAGTAAGTGATGTGTGCTGTCACAAGGTGCTCATGCCTCGGCATATTCTTCCCATTGTAACATACCTTACTGCTGCCTTGACGCCAAAACAGACGTTGTTCGAAGCTGCACTTTCATTGTGCAATAACTTTGGGAGGAAGTATTGGGGGCATAGCCCAGTGCATTGCCCGTGGCGCCTCTTTTCAAGGGTATTGACAACATGGCGACTAAAGTTCTTCATCCTCAAGCTGTGCCAACAACCTCGTTCAGATACACTTGCCCTGCTGTGACATCATCCAACGCCTCCCGCAAGAGGAAATTCTCCTCGTTGTCATCGTCCATCTCTGAAGACATTGGAGCGATGGCAGTCGACCCCAAGCAAGAGCTGTGCTTTGATCCTTCCAAACACCTAAACCACGTTCCACCGAAGAGGGTCTACAGTATGGCCGAGATAGGTCGGGCTAACCAGGGAGTTTCACCAGTTGCTGTCTCTGAACCATTCCCTCTCTTCACAGAAGAAGCCATTCAGCAGATGAGAGCCGAGATATTTTCGAAACCCGTCCTAGAGAATTGTCAATATTCCTCAAATCTAGCAGCTTGTCAGCTGAGAGGCTTTGCTCCGAAGTACGCTGAGTATTCACTGATATTAAATGGCTCTGACTTTGTCGTAGGTACGCATCGTTCATTTACGATGCGTGGAACTCGCCGGAGGTTCTATCGATTGTGTCAAAAGTAGCTGGCATCGACCTGACTCCTGTGATGGACTTCGAAATTGGCCACGTCAATGTCTCAATCAATTCCAACGAGAGTCAGGAAGAGGCTGCCAAAGCAATAGCGGAGCATAGGAGCCGGCAGGAAGACGAAGGCGTCGCAGGATGCCCGTGGGAGGATGATACACCGGTTGTTGACTGGCATACCGACTCCTATCCATTTGTGTGTGTTCTCATGCTGTCGAATTGCGAAGGCATGATAGGCGGTGAAACAGCACTCCGAACCGGAACTGGTGGGATCATGAAAGTTCGAGGACCTGGCATGGTAAGTGACCCTTCAGCGGATCTGCAGCCTTCGCTAAGTTGTTTAGGGTAATGCTGTTGTCTTGCAAGGCCGATACATTGAGCACCAAGCTCTTCGAGCTTTGGGAGGTTCTGAACGCGTCACCATGGTGACATCCTTCCGACCAAAATCCCCCTTCCTCAGGGACGATACCGTCCTGACGACTGTTCGAGCCATTTCCGACCTCTCAGAATTGTACGGCGGATATGCTGAGTACCGCTTGGGGATGCTCGAGGAACGTATTCGATATCAGTCCAGAGAGCTTCGCGACAGGAAAAAGGCAGGCCGCAAGTTTAACACTGCTGCTTTCAAGACCTTCCTGAGAGACCAGAAAGACTTCATCGATACAATGCTAAGGGAAATGGTCGACGACGAAAAAGTCACCTTTGGCTTTACAGACTCGACGCACCTTATTTCGGAAGACCTTCGAGCAGACTCTCAGAAGAAAGCTAAGTTATGGCACGAAGAGGAAGACGTGCGGTGAGCAAACGTCGCTTTGTGTACAATTGTAGGGTGAAGTCGTTGCTTTGGTTGCATAGAACATTGCTATCTTGGTTGCGAAAGATTTTGCTGCAGTGGTCATCGCAGAGATTGTCGCTTCGGTGTTTGGGTGATCTCACACAGCAATTGATGCTGATGAATATCGCTTTGGTCATCTTCATATAGATGTTGCTTTTGGAGGTTGCTTTTGGAGATAGCATTTAAAAACTTTGACCTTAGGATGCCGATAGAACAGTCAATGCGTAATAAGGAGCATGTTTGACTCAATCCGTTTACCGATAATGTATATTAGTGACGAGTTATCTGACAATAGCAGCAGATCACAGGCTTCAGATTGGGGGTTAAAAGAACAATGTTTGGGAATTCTTGAGCTGAAGTCTCTACCCAAATGCTCTGTTCGTGAGGTCCACTATAGCCCAGAGACATTTCGCACCACGCCGATATCAGCTTGCTTGACACTACCTCAATGGTTCCACAGCCTGATTATCTCGTGAGTTTCGTGAAGATGGCGCGCATCGGTAGGAATTGGCTGGGCTAGCTGGCAAGGACCGACCGGGCAGCAAATTGGCTTGATAGATGTGCACATTGGAAAACTAATGCGTCACGTTAAATGATGGTAGAGGCTGGCAAGCGGATGGCACATTGTATAGAAGTAACATATGCCTCGATTAGGGGGGCAGGCGGCTGTGACATGAAAATACATATCGCGAAAGAAGAAAAGAGTGGGAAAGCAATGTTGGCGAAGACTTGACTGCCCCACATTGCCCGGTCCAAATGCTCCAGGGAGTTGTGGCGCCGAAGGAGAATAGCGTCTGCACAAACTTTGGGCTTGCATGTGATTTCAGCAGATGAAGACTATTTTAAGTTGTCCTTGATTCAGTCTCGTGTGACGATGATCGAAGATCTGGGGGAGAGGGATTGGACTTTCTGAGAGCCCTGCGTGGTGACACGGCGGCACCACGAGGAGCGACGGGAGTGACATTTTGCAGATCTATAACCGATAACAACGATTGGACTGCTACTTGGCGGCCAGTTCAGCCATTCTGACGGAGAAAAACGGCCTCGTTTGGCTGGAATCAAATTTGATCAAAGACTATCCATTTGCGGGTATCATATGTTCGACTGCTCAACAGCTTGCGCGCAAACAACAGAATCCCTTCGTCCAGGATCATCGAGGGATGCTCTTCGCTTGGGGTATCCAGACTCAGAGCCGCCGAATGCTTGTGAACTTGTTCACTAAAATCACAATGAACGTGCGATTATTAGTGATGGAAAAGTCGAACAGATTGCTCAATGCAAACAAGATTCAGCTTATCGCAGGTATCAAACACAGCGCCATCATTTTGACTGCCGGTAGGAGCTGCGATATACTTAACCCCAGAACGTGCTGCTCGGTAGACGTTGTCGACAAAGGGAAACTGGAAAACGAGTCAGCGAATTGCGTGTATATCGGCTGGGCCGCACTTACAAACGCGTCACTAGAAAGAACGACGCCTTCCAGTTTCGACAGCCAAGAATCGCGTTCTTCAGGTGTGAAAGGCTGTGGCACTTCTTCGAAGTTTCGCTCGTAGTCTTCTACTTCAAATTGAGATCTTGGCGGAACTTGGCCAGAGCACAGCATGTCGATAGCGTTACTCTTCTCTGGTCGCTTGACACCCTTCTTCCATTTGATGTTCAACGTCCGCTCATGGAAGCGCATCCACCAATTGTCTGAGCCTCGTTAGTTTGGCCTTCTATGGCGGAATCAGAAACGACTCACCTGCTTTATCTCCTGCTAAACGAGTGCAGTGTATTCTAGACTGCTGACCTGCACCAAGACCGATGACTTGTCCTCGATATGCATAGCAGACTGAATTAGACTGAGTATACTTGAGTGCAATGGTTGCCACCGTCAGATCCTTCAAGGCTTGCTCTGGAATCTCCGCACCTCCCTTAGGTCGGACGACGGACATGAAAGTGTCCTGTGGAGTGATCTTCACATCGTTTCTGCCCTGAGTTAGGTTCACTCCGTAAACAGTTCTCACTTCTTGCTGAGGCGGCTCGTAGCTCTCGTCCATTTGCAATACAAGATACTTTCCACCCTTCTTCTTTTTCAAAATCTCAAGTGCCTCAGGCTCGAATGCAGGCGCAATTAGGCCGTCAGACACTTCTCTCGAAATGATCTTGGCTGTTGTGATGTCCACTTTGTCGGAGAGGGCAATCACATCGCCAAAGCTTGACATGCGGTCAGCACCACGCGCTCGAGCATAGGCCTGAGCTAGGGCAGAGCTTTCAATTTCGTCGATGTCGTCTACCATGTAAACCTTTCGCTCAGTCTCATTCAGTGGGAAGCCGACGGCAACGCCAGCTGGTGAAACGTGCTTGAATGAAGCAGCAGCAGGTAGTCCAAGAGACTGCCTGAGCTCCTTCACCAGAGGCCAAGCATTCAGCGAATCCAAAACATTGATATAGCCAGGAGAGCCGCTAAGCACTGTAAAAGGCAGTTTTCCTTCTTTCACATAAGCCGAGGCGGGCTTCTGATGTGGGTTTGTGCCATATCGTAGGCTCAGATGCTGCACACCATTACCTGCGTATTGCTTGCGAAAGAAGTCAGAGATTGCCGCATCGTAATCTGCAGTGTGGCTGAAGGCTTTCAGCGCGTATTTCTGTCGGCTTGATTCAGTGATCTGTCCTTGTTCAAGCTCGGAGAGAAACTGCGAGTAGTCTCCAGGATCACTCAGAATCGTGACTCGAGAATGATTCTTGGCTGCAGCTCGCAGAAGTGTCACGCCGCCGATATCGATCTCCTCGACGGCCTCTGGTATGGTGACATTTGGCTTCGTAACAGTGTCCTTGAAAGGATAGAGATTGCAGACCACGTAATCTACCTTGGAGATATTTTGATCTGCTAGATCCTGTTCATCAGAAGCCAGATCGCGAGCCAGGATGCCAGCATGTACGGCTGGATGGAGGGTTTTGACTCGACCAGCCAACATTTCGGGTGCTCGTGTGATTGCAGAGACATCTCTGTTTCATATCAGTTTTGTTCAAGCCAAGGTATAGCGCAACATACTCGACCTTCATGCCAGCCTCACGAATCATTCGTGCTGTGCCGCCAGACGCAAGTATTCGAACATTCTGCTTCTCAAGTCCTTTTGCGAGGTCCAGGAGGCCTGTTTTGTCGTAGACGGACAAGATTGCTATTGTTCAACTTTAGCGGGTCAAACTTTTGCCGAGAGAACCATATTCGCACCGATCTTCTTGGAATTCATCTTTTGTAGGAGGCAGTCAGAACAACGGGGATGCAGTAAGTTCCAATAGGTTCTCAACCTCAAACTACTTGGAGGACTCGTGTCTGCTACTGTTCGATTGGTAGCTGAACCCGGATCAACGTCCCTGAGGAAAAGTTCAGTGAAGTTCACTGACGAAATTCTCGGATGGGCCAATAAGACCACAAGCGCAGTTGTGCAGAGATTCAGGAGCACAAAAGCCGCTGCGGCCTTTCGTGCATTCAGCAGCCAGAAGCGAGGGGGGCTCTAAGACTGTCATAAAGTGGCTCTCTCGGAATCTACCGTGTCTCGACCTCGAAGAACTCTTGCCCGTGGTATGCATCAGTTCAAGTGGCCATGGCATGTAAGTCAGAAGATCGGGTCCAGGACCCAGGGCACGAGTAGCACAGGAAACAGCGACCTAAGATGAACAAGCATAGCAATGTAGGTGTGCTCGAGTGGTCGCTGAAATCAATGCAGCGATTTTTGGACAGCTACATTTCTGATATGCTGCCAGAGAACGACAAGGTTCGCTGGTCAAGGGAGGCGACACACTTCTGCAGAATAGAAAGGGCCGTCGCGTAAATAGATTGGGACGCGTCCTTTCACCGGAAATGAAGCTAGTAACAATTATACCGTAATTTGTCGCCGCAGCAAAAGCTCGCAACTTACAATCGTACGTCGACTGCATCAATGAGCGCAGCGGAGCTCCGTGCCAGAGCATTCTTTTTGAACTGCAGGCTTCGACACTGGTCATGTTCAGCTTTCGAATACCAAGCGAGCCATGTTCGCCAGCATCAACGACACTTTCATCCAGGTACATCACGATGGGCTAGCGGCACCACCTCCATCGATAGCAGCACCAATGACAGATTTCGACCTTACTATGTCACAACACCAATATTCTACGTCAATGCAGGTGAGTTCTCAGGTCGCCTTGAACCAGACCAAAACTAAGAAAGGCGTGATAGAACCACACGCAGGTCACCTTTATACAATCTTACTCGCCGACGTCCTGAAACGATGGGAGGTGCTGAAGGGAGACAAGCAAGCTTCCTTGCTCACTGGCACTGACGAGCATGGTATGAAAATACAAAAGGCAGCTGAAAGGGCTGGAATGCCGACAAAAGAGCTTTGCGACAAGAATGCTCAGCAGTTTCTACGCCTCGTCGAACGCGCAAACGTCTCGTACGATCGTTTTATTAGGACCACCGATGCCGATCACAAAGCTGCCGTTGAGCATTTCTGGAAGGAGCTCAGGAGTCGGGGCCACATATATGAGGCAGTACACAAAGGATGGTACTCTGTCAGCGACGAGACGTTCTATCCCGAGTCACAAGTACATCTCGTGCTCGATCCAGAAACTGGACGGAAGATGCATGCTTCGAAGGAGACTGGAAAGGAAGTGGAATGGACCTCGGAGATGAACTATCACTTTCGTCTCTCGGCCTTCAAAGATCTTTTGCTAGAACATTATGAACATCACCCTGACTTTATCATGCCAACTGAACGATACAATTTCATCAAGAGGGAGGTGCAGTCAGGCTTATCGGATCTCTCTGTCTCTCGGCCCGTTTCAAGACTGCAATGGGGGATACCCGTACCCGATGATCCGTCACAGACCATATATGTCTGGCTGGATGCGTTAATCAATTACTTGACCATGACCGGATACCCTTATGGCAGAGATAACAGGCATAAGCTCTGGCCGCCGAACGCCCAGGTCATTGGCAAGGACATCGTACGATTTCATACCATTTACTGGCCCGCATTCTTGATGGCACTTGACCTGCCTCTGCCTCGAGGCTTCCTCACTCATGCTCACTGGACCATGGGAAGAGCAAAGATGTCAAAATCTTTGGGCAACGGCGTCAACCCGTTCTTTGCTATGGAACGATACGGCCTAGACACTATTCGGTACTTCATGATCTTTGATGGGGGCATAACTGATGATGCAGACTACGACAACTCGTACATTGTGAACAGATACAAGAGAAGCCTGCAAAATGGGCTAGGCAATTTGCTGTCGCGCATCCTACAGGTCAGAAACGCGAAATGGAACGTCGCCGAGTCTATAGCTTGGCTTAACAGCAATGGTTCCGAGGCAAAGCCAACACAACGCCTACTTGAGATGAGAGAAGCCATCGACGAGACAGCGGCAAAGGCTGATTATGCTATGCGAAATCTCAACCCTCGTCATGCAGTTCAACTCATTACTCAGCTCGTATACGACACGAACAAATTCTGGCAAGATTCCGCACCTTGGGATCTAGCCAAAGACAACAGGTCAGAGAGCGTTGCGCAGCTGCACCAAGTCGTTTATATAGGCTCCGAAGCTGCTCGCATAGCTTGCATCCTCCTTCAACCTTTCATGCCGGACAAAATGCGACAAGCTCTAGACCAGTTGAAAGTTGCACAAGACCGAAGGAATTTCGACCATGCGGCGTATGGTTGTGATACTTCTTACGGGAAGCAGGCCAGCGACGAATCCCAACCAAGCATGCACGATCGACGAAAGATGGACAAGCAAGGCCTAAACAGTTTGCTCTTCCCTCCGTTACTAACAGAATTTTGACCATTGCAAGGTCCGGCTGACCTAGCCGGAACGTCTTATTGTCCGAGCTGCCACCCGACCGTGTGTAAGCGGGCAGTGACGATGCCATTACGTTAACGCAACCAATTCAGAAGGCATTCACCATTACAGATGCAATGTTGGAGCATGGTTCGAAAATCAGCCGCGAATACTAATTCGAGTCACAAGGCGTTTCAAGGCACCCGTCGGGTTTGCCATTGGGCGGCATCGCCTCCGCATGGTTCTGCGTAGAACCATTCTCCAATGTGCCTGCATAAGCGGAGAAGCTAGTTGTTGCGACCCTGCAGAGTGAGATCACACATCACTTATGAAATTTGTTTGAGCAAGGTACAATTCTTAAATCACATATCTATACGCCAGAGTCCGGGGCAAGCAGGGTTACCATCACACCCAGAGCACACTATAGCAATATGGGCTCTATAGCATTGCCAAAGCCAAAGTCGAAACCATGGATTGAGACGCCCCTCGTTGAATCGAAATCATTGTCAAAAGCCGCTGGCTGGTCAGTACGCACGAACGAGCTCGAGACACAAGTTGACGGAACGCAGTCGCATATTCCTCAAGCTCGAAAATTTGCAACCATCCGGCTCTTTCAAATCTAGAGGCATCGGCAACCTTCTCCTTCAGGCCATTAAAGCACAGCACTCGTCTAACGATGACCGCCCACTGCATTTTCACGCATCGTCTGGGGGCAACGCAGGTCTTGCCTGCGTGACGGCCGCTGTCTCTCTCGGCTACAGATCGACCATCGCAGTCCCAGAATCGACCGAAGAAAGTATGGTAGCCCGACTTCGTGCTGCTGGCGCATCAGACGTGATTGTGCATGGCTCGAATTGGTTTAAAGCGGACCGTTACCTGCGGGAGGTCATGATGCCAAAAGCTGAAGAGATGGGAGAGAAAGCAGTTTACGTTCCCCCGTTCGATCATCCTGACGTTTGGGAGGGTGCTAGCACAATGATACCCGAGATCAAGGAACAAATGCCAGATGGTGAGGTGCCAGATGCCATCGTTTGCAGCGTTGGCGGTGGTGGGCTTTTCGTTGGCATAGCGCAAGGAATTCAAAGGGAGGGCTGGTCAACACGCATACTCGCCGTCGAGACAGAGGGCGCTGAATCTTTGGCAAAGGCAATTGAGAAGCAAGAGCTAGTAGCCTTACCTGAGATCACTTCTGTTGCGAAGTCTCTAGGGGCTCCCATTGTCGCGCAACGAGCACTCGATTACGCACTCCAGGCCAATGTCTCCAATCTTGTTATTGAAGACGCTGAGGCGTGCGCGTCGGGCTGGCGGTTTGCGGACGACGAGCGGATACTGGTTGAGCCTGCATGTGGTGCCAGCGTGGCGTTAGCGTACGACGACAGGCTGAAAAGATATCTCAAAGGTTTTTCGTCAGAGAGCAAGGTTGTCATCGTTGTCTGTGGAGGCAGCAGGATTGACCTGAGGATGATGGATGCCTACAAGAAGCAGTTTGGTACCCGAGCTAGGGAGCTTGGACTCACAAGATGTGAAGATGTGCCGAGCACGCATACCGCATAGGGAATTGGGGGGCTTGAGAAGAATGAAGCTTGCAATAGACTTACTCAATCAATCAATGATACTCGAGCTGAAATTCTCGGAGCACCGTCTGAACCGTACCTTACTGAGGCTATCAAGCCTCCATCAATGGTCATCTCCACTAGGATATTTGCAGGCTTCAAGACTTAGGTGAGGGTGAGAAATACGAAACTGTAACAATACGACTTCCAGAATCTTGACTAGGCTTGACTCTCAGACTCCGCAACGCTCACGGTCTAGTAATCCTGAGGCAGCATTGACAGAAGTCCAGTCGGCTGCTCTCAGAACGGGAGCAGGTATGCAGTAACTGCATCCTTGAATTCTAACATGAAATTGACCGAGATATCGCAGCCCAGCCATTTCAGGCAAGCAGTGCCAATGCAAGAGTGCTTTCCCCGTGCGTTTGCTATGAGAAATATGAAGCCCAAGCAGCTAAAGTCCAGCTGTCAAAACCAGCGGAAGTCGGCGGTCACAGGCGATTCGTAGGCGGGGCAATCGTTAAAAGCTAGTGATTAAACCGATCTGGTAGAAACTCTGGTCTCGACTCAACGCTTGAGGAGTTGAGACCTGTGCAAGAAGACCGCTCTCAAGCTAGCGTCTCGTCTACTCTGTGGACCGAGGCAGGCCTTGCATGACGGTATAGCTTTTATCTTACTTCTTCACCAAATTGGTTCATGACCGGCAGTTCTGGATACCTACAATCTGGACCAGCTTTTTGTGGCAAGCAGGAGGATCTTACTTTCTGAGATTATATGTATTATGTTTACACTGGTCAAAAAGAAGGACGGCTCCAAGTTGCGCAGATCATGCTGCCAATCCCAGCACCACTTAGGACTTCGTCCAGCACTAAATCACATTGCTGAAAGATGACATCACGTAGTGACAAATAATGTCTCCTTACGACCGGAAAATCCAGAGGACTTATAAGGTGAGGGAATGGAGAATGTTCTGTCGTCTCCGGACACAGATTGTACGTGACACTGACGCACCAAAATATGTGTCTTCGAAGAGTGACCTATTCGCTTGGCTCAAAGAAAACACAATGTCGTCCCAAGGCAACTTCCCATTGGGTGGCTCGGAAGTCTCATCCAATAGAGCTACAGCAACATGCTATTGCGGAGCTGTGCAACTTGAGCTGGTAAGTTCACGCAGTTCAGAGAGTGAAGTCGCAGAGGACTCCGACATGGTCAATGAACCCCTGTTCTGGTCAAGGTACTGACAATCCCCAACAGCCGACAGAAGGGGAAGATCTAGTTGACACCTTCATTTGCAACTGCACAGATTGCAGGAAAACAACTGCGAGTATGTTTGCCTCCAACTTCATCGTCGCCGAGAACTCGGTCAAACATGTTCGCGGGCAAGACAAGCTCACCAAGCTCGCTCAATCCAACACCGTTGCAAGTGGCAGTACCATGTCGAACTATTTCTGCAGTGTTTGCGGCACCTTGATGTACAGGGCCAGCAGCGGATTCCCTGGCAAGTTAATCACGCGGATTGGGACGGTGGACGACTTCAGTCTGCACGAGACTAAGCTGAAGCCAAGGATTGAGCAATTCACTAAGGATCGTGTGAAGTGGTTCACTGGCGGGGTGGGGGTTGAGCAGCATGAGGGGAGCTATTTTAATCCTAACAAGTCGTAGGAGTAGAAACAACTTTGCATAACATATCCTCGTGTGTGGTCAAAAGCAGCTCCATTACAAATGAGGTAGTCTTTGTCGGTGTGAGTTGTCAGGACCGGAGGAATACAAGATGTGCCCTCGACCTTAGCAGGGCCAGCGCCGGAAGCGGATGAGTTTGGAAGCGGATTGAAGGAAGACCGACCAAGATAATTTCCTGCGCAGGTCCTGATTTGTAACAGTCAGCCACTCAGCACCTGGTACTTGGCCTGCGGCTGGCACGGTAGTCAGCAAATTCGTCAAGTCAAGAAACGGTACAGGGAGTTGTCACGTTTTTGCCGGCGTGGTCATTGTCTCATGTGTTCCGAAAACCTCGCCGTAGTACACTGTTGACGCGCTGGAAGTGCCGTATTTGACCACCCGTCTCCCCGCAAAGCTCGATCTCATCCACTGATTTTCACGTGCTAGTTGAATGAAATCAAGCTCTCATTCGCCTGTCAAAAAGTTAGCTGCGAGGGAATTGCATGCGCAAATGCAGGTGTGATGTAAACCAACCTCTTCGCTCTGTATTTCCCAAACCCATCATTCCGCCATTTCTTGATCAATTCAGAAGCCACCGACATCAGCGTCATTGTATGGATACAGCAACGACAATGTATGATACCAGATGACGTTCATTTCCCGTGTCGGCACAAAGGATGCCAGATTCTTCGGTGCAGCTGCCCCAGTTGTGACAGCGCCCATTCAGATAATTTCCAGGTTTTCGGATCCAAGCTTCACGTATCATGTACCGCATAGGATATCGAGTCGCGGGATCTCGTCGACACCGAAAGCATCATGGCGATACACTCGCCGCAATCTGAGCTCTTTGAGCGCATGGATATCTCCTCACAGGTTGCCGCCCAAAGGCGTCGGCATAGATGTCTTTACAGCGCAGAGCCGCCTGAAAAGTACGAATCACAGCCTTGGTTTTCAAAAACAAACTTCGATTCCGACTGCCTATTTCCTGCGTCGCCATTTTCACGAATCATTTCGGCATCGAGAAAGACTGCGACCAGAACAGAAGCACGCCGAGAACGAGGCACGACCACGAGAGAATAAGACGCAAGAGCGAGAGCAAGATCAGGGAGGTGAACACTTTTATGATAGATTTCATATGCCCAATTTTCATCGGCCCACAAAAGAAGAATTGTTGGCTGCTGCGACAGGTTTCTGGTCAAGGTTGAGAGTGCGGTTCAAGTGGGCGACTATACGCAGCGTGAGACCGTTCAATGTGGACGAGATTTTCGGGTTCTTCTCATGGATCGCTATAGGACACGTTATATGGCTGATCGTGGGGACAACCACTTTCATATCTCTCGCCATCTTTGCCATCAACACGGTCTTCGCTCAGGAGACACTGGCTGGCTGGGTCGGAGCGTATCTCACAAAGTCTTCGGGGCTCAATGTGGTTTTCGAGTCAGCCATCGTTCCCAAATGGGGAGACGGCGTCATCACATTTAAAAATGTCTTCGTTTCGAGGCGACCGGGACAAGACGAGAGATCAACCGTCACCAAAGGATCGCCTGAGGCTGCCGCCCTCGCTGCAGCCCGTCAGCATATTCCAGACGAAGATCAAAACTACACACAGTTTGACATCACGCTTGGAGAGGTTAATGTCACATTGTCCTTCAGCAAGTGGTGGAATTCCAAAGGACTTCTGCAAGATGTCGAGGTAAAGCACGTTCGAGGTGTTGTAGACCGCACGCACGTTTTCTGGACCGATGAACAAGTGGATCCGCAGAGCTATCGACATGAGCATAATCCGGGCGACTTCGAGATTCAATCCTTCAAGATTGAAGATCTGCTCATCACTCTGCATCAGCCCAAAGGCTTCCGACCATTCACCGTGAGTATTTACAATGCTGATCTGCCACGACTGCGGAAGCAATGGATCATGTACGATTTTCTGAGTGCGAACAATATGACAGGGGAGTTTGACCACTCTCTTTTCACCATCCATCCTCGCCAGACCCACAGCTACACCGGTGCGGATATGAACGAGACTGACGCGAATGAGCCCTGGAAAAAGCAATCTCGCATACGAATCGATGCGCTGAACATTGATCATCTGAATCGGGGAGTCGAAGGGCCCTTTGGCTGGATCCAACAGGGCAATGTTGATATTGTGGCAGACATCATGATACCCAACGATAACGACGAAAGTGTAATAAAAGTAATGAGCGATTTGTATGATCAGATTGAATCACAGTTCCTCGGCAAGAAGAGGCACCTACAGAGACTTCTTGAGAACAACACGACGTTTGACGAGGACGAAGATGAAGTGCCCTATGTGCCATCACTGCCGATACGCACCGACACAGGCCGTTCGCCGGACGGCGATCGAAGATATTTGGTCATGGACCTACGCATCCATCTCAATGACGTTCGAGCCGCGGTCCCTCTCTTCACCAAGGACTTGTCGTACGTCAACAACGCGCTGATTCGACCGATTGTGGCATATATCAACTCGAGACGAACATTCATTCCAATCCATTGCAGAGTCGTCAAGCAAGTGAGCGACTTTGATGGCAGCTGGACAATTTACGATAGTGGTCTGATGGATGACCTTTCTGCCGAGACCTACGATGCTTTCAGTCGCGATGTAGCTGACGAGCAGGCTCGCATGAGACGGTTTAAAAAGGTAGGACTGTGGAGCTTGCAACTGGCTATGCAAGCTATCTTTCTGGTGAGTGGTTTTTTTGACCAATGATGGTTACATCTGCTAACACACAAGCAGGGAATGGCTGGTAGTATAGCGTAATCTCTTTCGATGGCGTTTCTTGCAAGTGACAGACTTGCTTTCCGCCACCCCAGATTTGGCGCCCAAGAGGGAATCTGCCAAGGGAGACACAGAGCGCCGGCTCACCGCCGCTCGCGCAAAAGGCGTGGTTGGGCGTCTTAACTCTTATGTATCATAGCTATTAGAGGGCACCGAAAAGTTCCTCCCTTCATCATATCATGCTTTCGCGCACTGCTTCTGAATCAATCAAGTGGCCATCACTCACGCCGCCTCACCGATCCCGAGATGTACCTACGTCCCATTAACATCAATGACGTCTCACGGCTCGAACGTTTCACGATCTACCGTCTCGGATGCTCCACCGCGCTGTCCCGTAGAAGACTTCGGCTCTCGAGGGTGGCGAGCGCGTTGGCGGCAACTGTGGTCGACAAGGCAGGGCGCTTGTCGATGCGAGGAGGTTAGTGGGTGAAAGAGAGAGAGCGGGCGCGAGGAGAGGGCCTTGTAGTCAGGAATTGGAAAGGGATTGTGCTCGTCACCGCCTCCATTGCAGCTAATTGAATGCTTCTATAGATGCTCTTGCTCCTTGAGAATCCTCTCCCTTCTCGACCACCCAGTCTTCCACACTTTGCCCTCAGATCCAATGTCAAACCGCGGCAGAAAGTGCGCCTCGGTGTTAATCACAACTTTTTCCAAATCGTTCCACTCCGAAACCTTGTCGTCGAACAACAAATACAAATACTTTAGCGTCTCCGATAACCAAAAGCCCTCCATGTTGTCCCTTTGTACGTGACTTCCAGCCACAATCCTGTTGTCAATCCCACCGATGCTAGATGCAGGCCGATTTTCGACATTGATATCATTGATGCTCGTGTACCCAATGACTTTGCCAGTCTCGTCGTAGATGGCGGTATGTTTTTGGAAAGCTTGGAAGATCCGCCAGCCCATTTCGCGGTACTTAGAGTCGCCTGTTATCCGCCACATGTAGAACAACGACTCGATCGTCTCCGGTCGTTGCAAGTTATGCACGTCATTGCTATGGATATCATAATCGGCTCGCCATGACGCATGAGGATCGCTGGTGAATGGCTTCGAGCGCGGCATTTTCCAATCAGGATCCTGCAAGTCCCAACTTCGAGGCGGTTCGTCCAGGTTGAAGTATGTGATCTCTGGTGCCAAGCCAGTTGGTGTGACAAGGTACATCCCCCAGCACGTCTTCATGAGCTCCTCGGCGAGCACCATGTCTTCTTCCTGCTTCTTGCCCCATGCCGTGCCCATGTCTGCTTTGGCCTGTGCGATGGTCTTCCCATGGGTGACGCTGAGCGCGATCGTGCCGGGCAGGAAGCAGACGAGGTGGTCCATCTTTCCACTCAATGGCTCGCCCAAGCCGTTCTGGCGTTCTGCGAGGACGGTCAGATTAGCGTTGTGGGACCAAGTGATCAGGTGCTTCTTCATGCCCTGGAGAGTCTCCTCCCACATGTCGAGGTAGATGGCTTCTCGCGATCCGGTCTGCAAATACTGCTTGATGAGATACTCGTAGTAAGAATCGCCCCGGCTCCCCAGACGGATGTTCTTGCCCCGAAACTCGCCATTCTGAGGATTGATGAAGATTGGCGCCAAGCCTCCTTCCGGCCTCTGCGCATTGACAGTATCCATGACAAGCTCAGCTTTCTTCCAATACAGCGGCTCACCCGTCAATTTGGCGACATACTTCATTTCCAGCTGTAAGGTCGTCGCCTCTGCCGTGGATGATGATCCCATATCAGCTCGACTAGCCACACCTGTTGAAGTGTTGAGGATGCACGAGGACAGCGGAAGGCCCGTTGGTGTGTCGAATGCTCCAAGCAGCCGATCTGCCAGGTCGACGGCCTTCTCAATGTACAGATCCTCTCCCTTCGCTCCAACATCGTCATCCCGCAGCGGCGCAAGATACGGAAACGAAGTACTTAGCCAGTGAGCACTCAGGAGACCTCCCAACACTCGAATGGTAGTCTCAAAAGTGCTCATCTCGCTATCGACCTTGCTGAAATCCAGACTTGTGGAAATCCACTCTCTTGCTTTGGCCACCCTGCTCGTCAGATTCATCATCATAGCCGTATCGAGGGCATCCACAATTATCCATCCGGTCGGCGGACACGAACTGTGTTGCTTTGCACACCCCATGTTCTTGCTTGTCTGCGACACGGGGTGAAACTCGTCCATTCCCCACGCGTGCTCGGCGTAATAGTCCCACGAAGTTATGAATGCTTGTCTGACCGCTTCTCTCCGTGTTGCCCATTTCTTAGCCTCTGACGACCAGCCTGTCGAGTGCGTCCCAGGGACACGCAGAATGCCGGTGAACCACAGCATGCCCAAGAAGAGCAGCAGTATTGCTCCTATCTTGTTTCCATTGGTGTCTTTCCTTCTGCCAGGCGGATAGTTCGGCTTGTCTTTGTACATTGGTAGGTTATTCCACTCGGATCCCAGCAGATGTTCGAGTTTCCCTTTCAGACTGCCGTTTTCAGGGTTACCATAATACGACGAAGGTATGGTCGGTAACGAGGGACGAAATGAGTTTTTCGACATGTTCAGAGGGAGCTGAGGGTGAGCGCAAACGGCTGGTTATTGTGATGAGACGCACATTGAGCCAGCCAACGTGTCGCTTTGGTCTGGGGCTGTTGTCTGATGAATATACTTCTAGGAATACAGGCCGAGAATCTGCAAGGCGACAAGGAATGACACGTCCTCAACGAGACCACAAGCGCTGGAGTAACGCAGTGACAAAAACGAAACGGAAGGTGAGGCAATTTATTTAAAGCGAAGATAATTACATCGTTGTAAGGGTGATGTACCCAGAGGTCGATCTCCGTCGTCTTCTTGTGTGGCTTGCCGCTGACGCACTGCAGGCGAGCGGGTCGTCCCTGCCTTTGCTCAAACCCCCTGAAAACCGGTGTCCCGCAACCCTTGCATCATCTTGACGACCCTGGCCGGAGAAAACGCTGGCTCAGTGGGTGGACAATCGTTGGAGTGTCTAGAGAAGCTTCTTCACGCAATGACACTATCAAATACATGCTCTCTACAAGTTGCCGTGATGAGAACCCCGTCGTGCTTGCAGGTCTTCATGCTGGCTCCCTCAACTCAGTCTATGGCCAATTCCAGTGACTCGTCCTAAGAATCACAATACCCAGGCGCCTTCGCTGCAGAGCCTCCAGCCCACTGCTGAATGGTGAGTGCCGTAGTGTACGCACATCCAACAACGCCAAACACGCAAAGAGCATAGTCCAACAACTTGTGCCATGTAGTTTTCGAGACCGCCTTCAGATGCAACAATGGAGGGTATATATACACTAACGGAATGCAAGCAAAACTGCCAACCAAAGAGACAAGCTTGTCCAAATCACCCGCACCGCCCCAAGCAATCAACGAACACATGACCACCAAGGCAAAGCGAAAGATGTTCTTCTGCCACTTGATGTAGCGGTTGTATTTGCCGCTGCGAGTAAAGAGCTCGGTTTCCAGGATACGGATGGCCGGGAAGAGCTGGAGTGGAGTGGATAGAAGGATGGCCAAAGAATACAGGAACTGGACAGTATTGACCATCTTGCTGTCCTGTGGAAGGTTGAGAAGGACCACGGTTCTCGTTGAGGAGCCGTAGGCAGCATATGAGAGAGCCCCGATCGAGGTCATGAGAGTGGTGATGATAATCATCACGATTCCGAGCACACCAGCGAACTTTTCAGGGTGTTTCATGGATTCTTGAATGGGTATGATCAAGCCAACGCCCTCGAAAGTGAAGATGGCTGTGCCAATGAAAAGGGTCCAAGAAGACGAGTTGAAAAGCTGAATGTCCGCAAGCCCTTTGTTCGCAACAATTGTAAACACGTCGTAGTAACTGAGGTAGATCAAGCCGAGCAAGATAAATGCGTCTGCCACGAGTGCAGTGAATCCGAGCTTTCCTATGTCTCGGATCAAGCTCAGTGGTAAAAAGATGATAAGCTGCATGATGACCATGAATTTGATGTCGATGAAAGACTTGCACTTGCTGACGGCCAAGACGAAGGCTTGCAGGTTCTCAGCGGTGAAGACGGTGTACGCAGAGACAAATCCGACCTGACTGAGCACAATCGACGAAAGGATTGCGCTTCGCATCCATTTTCCGTAGAGGATGCCGCCCATATCACCGAATGACGCCTCGACCTGCATTCGCGTGCTGACCAGGAGGATAAAGCAATAGAAGCTCAGGGCTGCCACCCCAACAAGAACCAGGGATGAGAAGAGCATGCCACCATTCAGGAAAGCTCTTGGCAAGAACAGCACGCCTGTCCCCACAAAGGACTTGAGCAGCAGCATGGCGGCGTTGAAACTGCTGCCAGTGCCAGTCGGAGCTCTGGACTTGTGCTTGCGCCGCCTTTTGGCGCCGGGCGTGAGCAACGCGCTGCCTTCGCCATATTCTCGTTCGTCGGCACCGTCCCCGCCCCACGCATACTCGGCATCCGAGGAGAAATATTCGTCTTCTTCCAGCACTTCGTCGTCCTCTTCTAGGTCTTCGCCAGCAAAATGCCCGTACAGCGTCAGGAATTCTAAAAAGCTGTTTGTAAACAGTTTTGGCGGTGGTCGAGCTACTTCGACTTCCCCGTGAGTGCCAGGTCTACCCGACGGAGCAGGACTTCCGCCCGCTCTTCTTAGATAGTTTCTGCGGAACCCGCCTGGTTGTCGAATGTTGTTGATGTCCAGGGTCTCATCCTCTGGCTCGGGGCGCTTCACGTGGAAGCTCTGACTGCGCTTGTGCCGACTTCGTTGGCTGCCTTCCGCGTTCTCTGCCCAGCGGTAGACTTGACGTGTAATGTCTCCTCCTTGCAATTGGAGACTCGAGAACTCGTCTCCGTCGGCGTCGTCGAAACGAGATACGCGGTGGGGACTGCCGAAACGGCCGCTTGCGTGGTCTGGTTGTACCAAATGCCTCTTGACTATTTCTGGATCTTCTACCGGCACCGCAGGACTTCCCACTATCTGTCGCGAATCGAGGGAACCGTAGTTACTCCTTGGCATTCGGTCATTGAGGTTGGCTTCTCTCGTACGCGGAGGAGTGTCTGCTTGCAGAAGAGGTACCGCCTGGGGATTGTTGGCCAGCGCGGACGATAGAGCTGAACGGCCCATGGCAGGTATTGAGGAGTGGTCACCACGAGCAAGCAATTCACTTGTCTTGTCGCCCTCTAGAGGTTCTGTGCTCGACGACTGTCGGTCTCTCGATGGCGTGTGCGACTGGCCTGGGACGGGCGACGAGAGTCTCATTGTGGATACGTGTCTGCTTTGCGACCGTGACATAGACCTGGACCAGGAGTCATTGGTTATCGAAGACGCATCATCTCGCGACCTGATGTCCAAAGGCCGTGACGACATGATTGGCTACTCGCAACTGCATAAGCACGACGCCGCGATTTCTGCGTGACAGAGGAGGAAACAAAGAAGCAACGAACGAGAGCTTGTCTAGGTATGTCGGCGAGAATCAGAATCGCTGGCACCGCTGAGCAAAGGGAAGTCGCTGAAACAATGACAATGGCAGTGACAAGAGTTCCGACCGACGGTCACATTATCAATCCACGCTGAAAATGAAGCATGACATCCCGTCGCTATCACGCGAGAAAAAAGCAACTCTGGAATGTGTCGATTGGCTTGCTCGGCTTTTGTGTTGTAGACTGTCCGTGACTGAATAATTAAAAGGCCCCCGCGCCCAAACTTTAATTGAGTCAGATCCGGAATTGCCTGCCAAATGACGTGGGCGCAGTGAGACCTGGCATGCCAGGGCAAGCTCTCGGGAAGCCCTCTCCTTGGCGACCAAGGCGTGGGGTAGGCTGTTCCGTGGTGACACAATATCAACATCATTCACACCAGACACCAGCTACGACTCAGCACGCATTCGTTAGATCTCATGAAACGCTTTCTTCCGCTTTAGATTTGCATGAAAAGTTGTAAAATATACCTCGAGAATGAATTTGTCACGTGGTATTGATAATCCCTGCCATAATTGCCACTAGGCGGAAAATTGTACATGTTCAAGGACGAGAAATCTTAGCTTTGCTATTTACGAATCTCGGGAACAGTGCTCTTCAACCTTGGAGGCAACACCTCGACCGTCCCGAATACACAATCTGTACGCCTTGTCGCTTGGGAATGCTTCAATACTGTATCTCATTATGACAAAGAAACTGAGGCCATGTTTGAGGCAAACGGGAAGAAATGGCCCTCCTGGGCTCGAGGAACCATGTCAAGGGGCCGACCGAGTTTCTTGACTAGGACTGCTACAGACGATGCTGGCGAGCTTCTGAGAAGGTCTTCCCTGCCTCCTGACTCTGGTTCGCATAATGCTCAATATGGAACCCTATCAACATCCATCGATGCTCGACGCCCAACCTTGGAGACCCTCGCTACTCGGGACGGCCAGAGCGAACGCCAGGACACATATGCTTCACCGAACAGAAGCGCTTTTGGGCGAAATGCATCCAATAAAGGGGATATTGAAGCTGGATTGCGTGCGAAAAGCGAACAGCAGCTCAAGACGGAGAAACCAAGGGCGACACCTTCATCCACTAAACTTGGCACCTTCTCTGGCGTCTTCGTGCCAACCAGCCTCAACGTGCTCTCCATACTGATGTTTATCAGATTCGGCTTCATACTTGGTCAAGCCGGGCTATTGGGCATGCTCGCCCTCCTCGTGGCAGCCTATGTCATCAACCTCGTCACTACATTCTCCATCTCGGCCGTTGCGTCAAATGGTACAGTGAGGGGTGGAGGTGCCTACTATCTCATCTCGAGGTCCCTTGGACCGGAGTTTGGTGGTTCAATTGGCATCGTTTCATACTTGGGATTCGTATTGAACACGGGTATGAACGCTGTCGGCCTAGTCGACTGTCTGGTCTACAATTTTGGCGTCGATTCTGGCATCTGGTCCAATTGGCTTCCTGAAAGTGGTTGGTTTCCCTACTTTTGGAGCACCTGCGTCGTCATCTTTTGTGTCATGATCTGTCTTGCTGGTAGTGCGCTTTTTTCTCGCGCCAGCAATGGCCTGCTTTTAATCCTGCTGCTGGCAACCTTCAGTATACCGCTATCGGCTATTCTAGTCCATCCTTTTAAGAGAGCAGGCCATCTAAGACAATATACCCACTTCACTGGGTTGAGTCTGCAGACTTTGCACGATAATTTATTGCCGCGCTTCACGAAAGGTGCTTCAGGAAGTCAGACCAAAGGTCGCGAAACATGGTCCGACATGTTTGGCATCCTGTTCCCCGCAACCGGTGGAATCTTCGCTGGTGCCAGCATGTCTGGCGATCTCAGGAACCCAAGCAAATCCATACCCTCAGGAACACTATATGGGATCCTGCTCACGTTTCTCTCCTACGCGTTGGTCATCGTTGCAATGGCCGCCAGCATTACAAGATTGACGTTTTACAAGAATCTGAATGTCGTCCAAGATGTCAACATTTCCGAGGTCCTCGTGCTCTTGGGAGAGGTGGCAACGACTTCCTTCTCTGTACTAATGGGCATCATTGGGCCGGCGAAACAACTCCAGGCAATAGCAAGGGATGGGATATTTCCAGGCCTGCAGCATTTCGGTCAAGGTACCAAGAAGTCTGACGATCCCATTTACGCCATCCTGCTCACCTGGCTGGTGGCACAGATTACAATTTTGTTTGACATCAACAGCATTGCGTCTCTCGTAACGATGAGCTATTTGATGATGAATTTCTCCTTACATCTTGCATGCCTCTTACTCAAGATCAGCTCTGCACCAAATTTCCGACCGTCGTTTCGCTTTTTCAATGCCTGGACAGCACTTCTTGGCGCCTTGCTCAGTGTCGCTACGATGTTTTTCGTCGACGCCCCAGTGGCAGCTGCGTCGATTGCTATACTTGTCTTCATCTTTGCAGTCATTCATTACTCCACACCCCCCAAACCTTGGGGCTCTGATGTTACTTCGGGTATTGTCTATCATCAAGTCCGCAAATATTTGCTACGGCTCAAAACAGAATCGGTCAAATACTGGCGGCCTCAAATACTGCTTTTCGTGAACGACACGCGACGCGGTCTCAAACTCATCAGATTTGCGAACAGCCTAAAGAAGGGTGGCCTTTTTATCCTCGGTCATGTCATGGTAACCGACGATTTTGGCAATTCTGTTCCCGAGGCCAAAAATCAGCGCGCAGCCTGGACCAAGTTCATTGAGTTAATGAAGATCAAGGCATTCATCAATGTGGTTGTGTCCCCCAGCATGGAATGGGGCGCCCGAAACCTTGTCTTCTCGGCAGGTCTTGGTAGCATGCGGCCAAATATAGTCATGATGGGCTTCTTCAACCTGGCGCAGTTCAGACAAGAACAGCCGCTTTTGGACATACCTTCGCCACCACCTGAGAGAAGAGATACCCACAGGAGACGCCGGAAAAGCCTGGGACAAGTCAAAGGAGCTTTGCCTACCGACGTATGCTATGTCGAGAAGAGAACTGACCTACAAAGCTACGTTCTGACACTTGAGGACATGGTGCTGAAATTGAAAATCAATGTTGCGGTCGCGACTGGCTTCTCGGAACTCGAGCTCCCGGACCAGTCCGAGGGTGAAGTGACAAAGAAGTACATAGATCTCTGGCCCATTCAAATGTCAGCGAACCTTGGATCGGGCGAGGCTGCGGCCGAATACTCAGCGGGTATCACCACAGTTAATTTCGACACCTATACATTAATACTACAGCTTGGTTGCATCCTCAACACGGTACCGGCTTGGAAGAAGGCATACAAACTTCGTGTTGCGGTCTTTGTCGAATACGAATCGGACGTGCAAGAGGAGAAAGACCGGGTCACGGCGCTGCTTGAGAACCTGCGCATCAAAGCCGAGGTTTTGGTGTTCTACCTCTCGTGCGGCAGTATTCAGTCATACAACCTCATTGTCAATGGAGATCACGTCGATGACGAAGTCGAGCAGCAGGTCCGGCAAGTACTTGAAGAGGAGGACTGGTGGAAAGAGCTACAGCAGATCCGAGGCAGAGTCAGATCCGGTGAAATCAGTGCAATCGACGCAATGAGCCTCACCAGTGAGGCTGCGTGGCCGCCACCCTCCTTGCAAGACAGAGATGCATCGGTCGTCAGATACGGCGGTCTCCGGAAGATCTTGTCGCGACCCGGCCGACGACCGTCGTTTGGTGATCTGTCGAGTATGGGCATTGTGCCGAGCATGCGCACGCACAGACTTGACGACGATCTACTCAGCAGGCATGCCTCACATGTTAGCGACAACTCCGATTACGAATATAGCGACTCAAGCGGCGAATATCTGGATGACGAAGACGCAGATGATGAGTTTGAAAACACGCATGATAATAACACGACAGCAGAAGACGATCTTTTTAGCAGTGAAGGTCAGCGAACACTGAAGTCCTCCCATAGCAAGCCACAGTCGTCGAAAAAGAGCAGCAAGAAGTCCTCTAAGCGAAGCAGTAAGCGGAATAGTGCAGCATCAAGTCTGCGTGTGATGCTCGATCCAAGTGGGCGGTCTCCACAAGAAGGGCTTCAATCGAGCTACGATGATTATGATGAGATGTCGCCTGGCCCGCGAGGCCGCACACATCTGCGGCAGTTCAATAGTATGGAAGCCATGGCCAACGCTTCCCCGTCAGCCGATATCGAAGCCTCCATGAAGCACCAGCCATCATCGCGAAGATCCAGAGCCACGTCCCCAGCTTTCTCAGCCGCGCCGATACCCCCAACAAGAACTGCAAGCGATGAAGAAGCTGGTGGTCCGAGCATCATGTTTGCAGACCAAACCCATCCGCGTCACAAAGCGGGCACTAGCCAGCTCGATTTTAACACAGATACGCCCAACTCTCAGCCGGCGCCGTCTCGTTCAATTTATGCAAGAAGTCAATCTCCGAATCGTCGTTCATTTGCTACAAATGCGTCAAGCGGCTCCGTCTCGTTATCCTTTAATGACCTCCCGTGTCGGGCTCAACATTTAATTTTGAACGAGTTGATTAGCCAGAACAGCGAAGACGCAGCTGTGATATTTACAACCCTGCCAGCGCCTGTTGAAGGCACGTGGAAGAGCGAGAGCGACAGTCTGACTTATGTGACCGACCTTGAAGTATTAACGCAAGGCTTGGGCCCTGTTTTAATGGTGCACAGCAACAGCATGACTGTTACGACGAATCTATGAAATGCTGAGGACCAGTTATAATTCAAGCCATCCATGATTTGCAATATGTGTGCCGTCAATCCAAAAACCTAATTGATTACCAGCGCCTGACTCCACCGCAATCCTGTCAATACGTCCCAACGCCGATTTGTGCGAGAGAAGCGCCTTAAACGAATGCAATGTAGAAACATTCGCCACCGGCAATGTTTTAGTGTACAACGTTGGGACTTCATCGTCAGCCACGCGATCACAAAGGTGGCCATGGGTCTCTTAAGACAGCTTCGAGCATTTTCGAACACGTGTTGGTCTTGATGAATCTTTCAAGCTCATTGACAGCGGCCATATCTGCGTCAACGATGATCCATTCGCAGTCCATGTTGTATTCGTCAGCGTCTCTGGAGTACACGTTATGATTGACACAATTTTCGTCGTAGATGAAACGATCGAGCATGGATTCGTGCTTCACCTCGGAAGGTTCGAGGATCGCTTGGTGGCGTGCAAGTCGAGTATGGGTGTAGGAGGTGGAGCCCCTCCTTATCGGCTTCGGCCCGCTTCTAGGTAGAATTAGGTAAGCATTCCATGTCGTGGGATCCATTGCGGTGGGTTTGAGACCTACTCATCATGAGCTGTCTTAATGTGCGACACTCTGTGACGAGGTACATGTGACTTATTGCGAGAAGAGGAATTATTGTCGTTGGACTCGGTGGATTTTTCGAAATCGACCCTTGAAAGACTGAGGCTCTTTGCTCCTGACTCCATCGCTTGATATAGGAACGGGAACATGGAAAATGGAACAACCATCGACTTTCAAAACCACGTCTTCTAAATTACTTATACTCAATCTTTTGGCACGTGTCTCTGCCGCGCCGTCCCATAGCACGATCACCTCAAAATTGACAAAAGACTGACAAAAGTTGTCCTCTCGCAAAAGTTCTGAAACGATCACAAGCCGCCCGTCTTGAATCATGTTGCATTTCTTACTCCACCCGATTGCAGATAAGATCCCCACAGGCACCAAGAAGAAGGGTCGTGGAATATGCTGTACCAATAGCGTCCCAGAACTTCGGGATTGCTGGTCGCCCCAGGGTCACGCGCAACTTTCGGCTCCGGAACATGAGTTCGCGACACGGGTAGTCGTGCTTTCTGAAACGACTTTAATTCCCCGCTTACCATAATGAGCGTGAAGAACGGGAGTTTGCCGACGCCTGCTACGCATTCTACGTAAACCCCTGCCATGACTGCTCCTCATCTGCCCTAGATTTTCATGCTTCAATGGTCAGGTGCTTGATGCAATCATGTAGAGGCGCATTTGGTCATGTCTTCAGCGTTGTCGCCAGGTGACTGTCTGCGATCGGGATACGAAACAATACAGGACATCCATGGTGACTGATGCTGAATACAAGGGTTGGCGTTGCTCTCTGTGAAGCTTCAGAAGGCCGCCTTTGAGAAGCCTACGTAGATCCGCCAAAGGCACTATGTATACCCTCGTTGTCTCACCGCGAAAAAATGGCCCAATAACCACAGCAATCGCAGTATCAACGCCCGGTCATACAATTCGCACTCGCGCTCGAGGAACATTTATACGCCCACTTCGGACTCGCATGACTCTGCAAACGTCAGCATGCCCCCAGTAACACCACATCCTCCTCTCCCGCTCCGCCGGGTCCTGCTCAATACGACACGCCGGCATTTGTCTCCATACAAGCTCAGAGACGCACAGTTCATTCTGATCCCGTGCCTCGCGCGTCCCATCGCGGATATCGCCGTGAGATTGCGCACGGCCGCCTTCGTGACGCCGCAGGGCGGGAGTGGGCCGGAGGGATGTCATGCTGCTGCTGGGGAAGACGATGGAGCCCCTGCAACCGAGAAGCAAGAAGGCGCGTGCGGCAGACGTATCGTAGCCGAAGACGTCGAGGTTGGAGAGCTGGTTGATCAGGCTTGATCCCGAAGTCTAGCGGGGCCGCCTGGGGTTTGCTATGCCCGGCGTTAGCGACCATGCTGTCTAGGCGGCCGCGTACGGCGATAGTGATCATGACGGCGTTGTCGATTGAGGGTGTGAATGTGAGGCGGCGGAGAATTTAGGTGAGGTGACCGGGTTGTGTCTTGTATAGGTCGGTGAACTGAGTTTCGCTGGGTGTGGGCTTTGGAAAGGTCCCGGGGTAAACATGAGAGGGGCAGCTGGTGAGGCGGACTTTGGCTATGCCGAGGCCATGGCGAGGGCTGCGCCAGTGACGATGACGACTTTGTCTTCGAGCGTTATGCGCCAGTGGTGGTTTGAGGGAGGGTTGGACGAGGTACATGAGGCGGTAGGGTTCTTGACGGCGGCTAGTACGGCGTCGTTGAGGCCAAAGTTTGTGTTGTCAAGTGGAAGCAAGGACGCTGGGTAGGAAAACGCATGAGACGTATCTTCCAGGTCTGAGGTTGCAACAGGCGACATCTTCACCGCAAGGTACGTGGGATGAGATAGATTGCACTTACCATTCGCCAGACCAAGACGGATCCTGCTTGGTATTCGCTCTCGAACTGTGGTAGAGAGGGAACGGGACATAGGATTGCTATCGATGACCAAATACACCTTACATGGATGCACAGCCGCTAAGAAGTAAGCCAGCCGTGTTTGGGGGCTTTCAAGTCTCAATATCCTGCCATTGCCCTTCGGTCCAGCTTACAGCGTAGTCCTGCTGTCATCTTCGGTGATAGGAACGCTGGACGCATCGATTCTCTCATGGCGTCAAAAGCCCGACAAGGAAATTGGTCTTGCACTGAACATCATGAATCTGCAGGAACGCCTGTAAGGAATTTGTGTGCAAGCTCCAAGGACGCAAAGTGCACGAAGAGTTTCGAAGACGTTGCCGAAACGAGGCACGATAGAGGTATGTATCTTGCATGTGCTGAGGTGGTAATGCCAACGCGTCTCTCGCAGCTATAGGCCTTTTTTATGCGAGAACTAACCGAGGGATTGATGCCTCGAGGCGAGGTGTCAGTGACCAATTCAGGCAGGCATTATTACTGCATAAAGGCATCTTCGGCAATGACCGCCGAATGCGGGGATACACTCAGTGTATGTGACTGTCAATGACAGGGATTTACGGGCCATGTACCCGATTCCTGTCAGGTATACAGAGTACTGCTCAACGGAAAATCCTGTAGAAGCAACAGCGATCACTGGAGAGCGGTGTGATATAGGGGAAATGCTTCTAAAGGATACAGAGAACAAGACACTTCGGATTCTCAAAGCAGCTGAAGAAGATAGGTACGGTGTTCTTGCTGCAATGGCGTACAATGTTGAGCACGTCACAGCTTTAGTTCGAGCTGCAGAAGCATGCCGTTCGTCTCTAAATTTTTTAACTATTCCCATCCACATTGAAACAACTCCCTCGCTAGTGTATGCAGCATCAGCAGCGTGTAAACATCCCTTGGTCCCAATTTCCCTGCATCTCGACCGCGCACAGGACGAAGAACGGATACGGCAGGTGGTAGAGACAATGCTATTTGACTCGATAATGGTCGATATGAGCCATCATGACCATCACGAGAACCTCCAGAAGACGAAAGAGTTAAGGCTGCTATGTCATCAGAAAGGCATTGCTGTTGAGGCAGAAAGCGGTCGCATCAATGGTGGTGAGGATGGGATAGCGAGCACAGGGGACCTAGAGACGTTGCTCACTTCACCCCAAGCAGTGGAGGAATTTCTTGGGGTTGGTATCGATCTTCTTGCTCCAGTATCGGGAACATTCACGGCGATTATCCACCATCAGGTCCGAAGCTCAATTTTGACCGGCTGCAGAGCATTCGCCGACAAATAATTGGACGCGTCAAGATAGCACTGCACGGTACCAATGACTTCAGTGCTGAGCTGACGAAACAGTGTATCGCTGCTGGTGCCACCAAGATCAATGTCAACAAACTGCTGCTGGAGTGCTGGAGCCAATTCTTGGAGCAGAATGCTCGTCTGTCCATCACGAAGCTTGTAGATGAGGGCATGAATGTCCTTCAGAAGGAGACGGAACGATGGATGACGATATGTGGCAGTGATGGAAGATACTGATAGACGCATTTTGAGGTTCAACGGCATCCAGCAGAGGTTGTGGAAGACCCGGATATTCACAACTCTTCACGCACAGGCTTCTTGATCTTCTTTGTGTTCTCGATAATCCTCTTCGTCCTCTGTATGACGGTACTAATTGGCGTAGAGCTCAGATACTCTTCAGCACAATGGTAGTTGTGAGGGTCAGTACAGTCGCCGGTCCCGTCATATCTGGCAACCAGAGGGTACTGGCACAGCGGCCTTTCGTAAACCTGACCTTGCGGCTCTGCACGAGCATATGCGATCAAGGTCTCAGGAGCAAAGTCCTCCTCAACCCACGCCACCAGGTCCTCAAAGACATGCTCTGGGTATCCACCTGCACCTCCAAAGCAGTGTCCTAGGCCAGGTGCTTCGAAGTACTTGTAGAACTCTGGTGCTGTGGGATCAGCGGCAAGGACCTTGTCATAGTACTCGTTCGTGCCGAGATGCGGGATGAGTTCATCAGCAGTGCCATGTACAGTGATCATTTTCCCTCCAGCTTTACGGAACTTTGAAAGATCTGGATTATTGGTGTCCATGAGAACGCCGTACTCACTGCGGGATTGGTTGAACATCTTCTCCCATTCCAGGTGCGTGAGCTTCGTTAAGTCGAAATTGGGATCCTTAGCAAGGAACCACTGCAGCCATTGAGTACTAACATAGAAGCCAGCGACGGAAGTACACGGTCCTTCTTCTATAGGTGGGCAGATTGTCGCCGCTGGGTGAAATGGCCCCGCAAGAGCTGTGTCTTGGGAGAAACCGTACCAAAGTGATGTATTACTCGTCGTCTTGGGACCCTCCCAAGCGCCACGCGCAACGACAGCTGCCGCGCTTGAGATTTTCCAAAGCGTTCCACCGCAATCGACCTCCTGACCTACCTCGGTGCCTGGATCGAACCTGCAGCTGTTCGGATCCGAAATAATGCCGTCTTTGACGCCGTCGTTAAGGTCGCACTCCTGCACGGCCGCAGCCGTAATAGCATTCAGCTCACAGTCTCTTGGGTAGCTTTGCATTTGGTTCATCAGAAACTGTGGCCAGTGGATGGTATTCAGCAGAGGAGTCCAGTTCACAGCGGGCGCATTTGCTAGAATTCCATCATAGGCGTCAGGATATCGCTGAGCCAACATTAACCCCTGCCTTCCGCCCGTCGAGCAGCCATTCCAGTATGATCGCTTGGGCGGAGAACCGTAAAAGTTTTCAGCGACAGCCTTTCCAATGTTCGCTTGATCTATCAAAGCTCTGTGAGCGAAATTCTCCAGACGGTACATATCAACTTCGCCATTCTCACCCAAGGCCCAATTTGCAGGATCCGGGTTATCTCCGCTATGTCCAGCGTCTGTCGATACCGCAGTATAGCCATCATTGACTGCCGCAAGCATATTGGAGAAGCTTAGAGACATAAGTCCAGCAGAAAAACCACCTCCACCTATCCCCATTAGTCGGCCATTCCAATCATCTGGATGTGGCAGCCAGATTTGTACGTTGATCGTGTCCGAGTGGCCAGCGTGGGAATAGGCAAGACTGACGTTGCAGTAAGATACGTCATTAAGCTGTTTTGCTCCATGTCCAGAGTAAAATCCTTGGGTCAATGTCGCTGAAGCGTTATATACTGGGCTAGCTTGGAGTTGGTGTATGTCTAATCCGGACAGGCTCGGAAGCACGATTTGGCTTGTTGCACAAGAAGACAATGATATTGGCTGCTGCGAGGCAGCTTGCACGAGACTCATTGTAGCTTCACACGAAGAGCAGTCAAAGTCCGAGTACGTTGGTGTGTTTAAGGTTGTGACGCGAACAGAAGGATGGAAGGAAAGCAGTATCTCTTCGCCAGCGTACGAGTAGGCAGCGGTGTAATCCACATCATTATGCTTACCAGCCGAGGTTGTGGACCCGACGTACAAAATTGATTCAATCCGGGTCACTTACATAAGTTGTTGGAAGCCTGAATGAATCGTTAACGATGTTGAGCTGCGGGTTCTGTGCTCCAAAGTAGCATTTGCATGAATGGTTTTTTGCGGAACTTGCAAGCGGTAGCGACCTGATCAGCGTCTGCTCCACCAAGTCCGATTGTCGCCTCCAAATCAGCACAGTCGGCTCTTAACGACTTGGAAACTCAAGAATGCCGGCCCAGCCAGGTTTGGTGGCAACCTTGACCCCGCACTTTCTTTATTTGAACGATATAGATGATAAAATTCATAGGGCACTCGCGGTGACATGTCAAAGAATAGCTAACTAGATACTCCGAAAAGTAGGGGAATGTACTATCGTGGTATCAGATGCTCGACTAGCATATGATTGCCAGGCATGTTGAAAAATGTAATGGCTTGTGTTTGCAGTCGCTTTCAGCAAAATTGCGGTTGAAGAGTTGTCTCCGACAGCTGAATGCGTTCATCTGCCTCCACAACGGTATCAGACTTAGTTCTCAAGCAGTTTCTCTTTCACATCAACGGCGTACGCATCTTCCATGACTGAATCCTCCTCCTTATTATGCTGATGAACCCAGAATCTGAGGCCGTTGACGCCGATGATGAGGTTGAAGACACTAGACAGAGAATGATAAGCTTATGCACATACAGGACACTTGCTTTTGCTTGCTTACCACGCAACGAGGGCGCCAATGGTGGAATAAGCGACACCAAGCTCGACCTTGTCCTCCTTCCGCGCAAGCAAGGTGGTCAAGATATAGAGGCCGAGGAAGGTAGTTGCCAGCACAATGTCAACCATTGATATGAAGAGACTGGGCATGCGCTTGCCCAACTCCTTGTATTTCTGCATTCGAGCTTCCATTCCTTCCTCGTTGAGAGCAACTCCTCCCCGTCCTCTGCATCTCTTTCGAGCCAGGCACATGCTGTCGCCGAAGACTTCTTTTCGGATCCGATGGAATCGCATCACGGTTAAAATATTGTGAACGATGGACGCAGCAAAGAGCATGGCCAGGAAGCCAAACGCTCTGTCTCCATGCATGAAACGACAGCCAGCCCCCTCGGTCTTCTTCAGAGCCTGCCAGCCACGGTGGGTAAATACTGTGATCGCGAGTGCAATGGTGTTGTTCAATGTTAGAGGAATCCGAAGAATCTGAACGATAAAGGGAGGAGGGCCACAAGGACGCTCCCCTCCTGCAAAAGGTCCGAATGGTGGAGGCATTTTCGTGATCTGATGAGAACTGAAGTGATCCACACGAGGGAGTTGACTGTATTTAAAAAGAAATGGGATATAGTTCTGCCTGTCGAAGCTGCAGCAAGTACGTGCTGGATTGGACAAACACGTCACGAAGCACTTTGCCTAATAAGAGCTAAATGCTCAAGTTAGGAGTGCATGCTTGATTTGATTTGTTGCTGACTTGAACGGGCCCAAGTTTCAGGCACGCTAAGCACCTTTGGTGCGTAGTGGCTTGCCTAGAATCATGCTTGACGGGACTTGATTCCTCCGTTTATTGTCCTACGGACTGGAAACTATCCGAAAGTTGCTGTTGTCCATCTCCAACCACACGCGAAGTCGACAATAGGATGTTTGATAGGCTTCCTTACCTCAAGCACAACTCCATCCAAAGTCGTTGATTGGATACCACACTCCAATAATTACGCTGGACAATTCCGCGTGAGTACTCAGAGCACCAAAATCTACCTACTAGAGTATTGCCTCCAAGAACAGCGCGACGTCTCGGTCTGTTCTGCCGAATGTCATGAATTTCAAGACCATCTGTCTGGGAAGCCTGATGGTACGCGAAACGCTTAAGGCGCACTCGTTCTTTGGAAGGCAGCAACAATCGACCAAGTGGACTGTAGCTACCCGGATGAGTCCGTGAGAGTCGCGAGTTGATCCGAGCTTTGCTGGATGTTTCTGACTCCTCACCACCATGACTGCTTTCTGTTCCCTGCGGCGATGTGATTTGTCATAAGATTCATCGTCATTCCAAAGAGGACTGGGAGAAGAGATGCAGCAACTCTTTGCATTGCTGGTTGCATGGACAGTCGACGATGTCAGAAATTAGCAGAATTAGTTATTTATGCCACGGCTTCATGCTGACGTTCGGCATGGTCGAGGACAAGAAGTACTGTTGGAGAATATACTTGGTCCTGAACTGTTTTGTGGTTATTCTCAAACGAACCAGATCTGTCGTGGAGGCGGCGTTCCGTACATCTCTGACATCTCAGACGGAACGGGTCATGGAGAAGCGCTATGGCACCAGCACAGATGTTGTTGTGAGGTCGAGGATCTTTGTTGAGATCTGTGTTGGGTCAAGGGTGGTTATTCTACCATGGTATATTTGATTTGGATGTTCAACGTCGACTTTTGGGATTGATTCCCCATCGGGGAAGAAATTCAGACGAGCTGTGCTGTTCTGTATGTGACCATCGTCTGTATAGCAATTGCCTGCAAGACCTTTGAGATGTCGGTTTCGTTCTCGAGAGGTCAGCATGCACTCTGGCAGAACCACATGCTAAAGAAACACATTGAAGTAAGATCGTTCTTCTCGGCAGTCTGGAAGGCCTAAGCCACAAACCGATCAGGGTAGCAGTGGGACCAGAGAGATATAAAGCAATTGGGAGTATGAATCAGCGCACAACAGCCGGTAAGGTAGGATTTATATAAGCTCATGGAGGGGTAGATCACAGGTTTGCTGGTCTCATTACCTCGCTGAGTTCTTGCAAAGCATCTCGGCATCCTTGCTCGATATCAAAATTGGCAATAATACCGTTCCGTCTGTTGATCTCACTCTCGATCTTCTTGAAATCATCGCCACAGCCTTCCGCCCGCCACTCGTATGCATCACCGATGAAACGACTGGTCTGCACAAGCCATTGGCCTCTCTCGCGGCGATTCTTGTCGTATGCCGTGAACGCAGCCTCGATATCTGCCGGGCTTTTGACCCTGTCGCTCGCAAGAAGGGACGCCATGACTACACTATCCTCGATGCAGAAACCAGCTCCAGCACCGTGGTGTGGAGACGTTGCATGCGCTGCATCACCAATAATGCATATCCGTCCCTTGTTGAATTGCGGCACTGGGTTTTGTCCAAGGTCAAAAATGGCCCAACAGTCTAGGTCTGGCTTCGTCAGTTTCAGCAGTTCAATCACATTCGGCCCGTAGCCAGCAAAGTCTCGGAGAGCATCTTCTCGTTTTGCCGGACGTGTCAAGCGCTGGTAGTCCGGCCAGTCGTCATCGTTTGTGTGGAATGCCACAATATTCAGGACCTGGCCATGGCTGACTGGAAAGGTGAGGACGTGGCCGCCCGGGCCCATGTACATGCAGGAGTTCCTGGCTCTCTCCTCGCCTATTGCTTTCACTGCTTCTTCCATTGGCGCCAGTCCTCGATATGCATATTTGTGTGTGTAGCTTGGAAATGCACATGGGTGGTCTTCACCGAACATTATCTGTCGAACTCGAGATTTGATGCCGTCGCTGCCGATTACGGCGTCTGCTTCTGCCTTCGAGCCATCCTCGAAGAGCATCTCAAGTCTACCACTGCTCGATTCTTTGACCGCCTTGAGCCTTTTCCCAAACCGGGCAATATCCCCCGGCAGAAGCTTGACCAACTCGTCGAGGAAGTGCGCACGATGGACACCATTCTGTCCTAAAGAATTGGAGATGGTGAATGCTGCTTCCTGATGCCCGGCTTCTTTGAGTGATTTGTCGTAGCCATTTAGGTAATCGAACCATACTTTCTGCTTAGACGGCCATGAGTTTCGCGTACAGACCTTCTCGAATGCGTCGTAGACACCCTTGTGACAGATTTTCATTGCTTGCACCGCATTGGGACTAAATGAAACTCCAGCACCAATTTCTCCGAACTTGGGTGCTTGTTCGTAGATCGTAACGGGTACGTTTCTGTGGTGCAGGGCGATGGCAAGGGTGAGACCTGCTATGCCACCGCCGATGATAGCAATTTCGAAGTTCTTGCCCATCGCCATAATTTTTCGTGACCTCTCTAGTTAGTGAGGTAGCCGAAGTTAGCGATACAATGTCCTTGCTGGACAGCGGGCTGTAAGGGCAGTGTCGAACCCCGGAAGAGAGCATCTTTTATACGTCATTTCTTCTCCAATCGTTCGGATGTTGCGCTGCTCGGCATTAAGATGCTCCTTGTCGACATCCGAGAGAACTTACAACTTGCGGTCACCATCTACAGCGCACAGAAGATGCTGGCCGTGGATCTGTGAATTTTTGTAGGTGCAGGTAGCGACTATACGTTGACGGCCGCACTTCAATTCCAAGAGCAAGAATAAGAATCAGCGGAATAGTCAGCGTTTCGCATCTTTGATCTGTCACAGCACGCTTCCCAGGCAACGAGCCACGTGCGCCCCAGAGGCAGGTACTCCCGAGCCTGATATCCTCACCCGCGCCCGGAAACGTTCAGACTCCACGTGCAACTTGAAGAACAGCCTGTTGCCACTAGGCAGTGTTGCACAGGAGGCATCCGCAAATATTTTGCTTGAGATTGGCCTCTATCGACAGGGGATCGAGCTTCAACAATGTCTTTAGACGAAATACGATGCCCTTACACCATCCAGGAGCTCTGGGCTGATAGTGGTTCATCAACTTACTTGCTCCGTGAAAAAGATGCTTTCGGAGAATATCCCAACATATATGCAAAGGCGTACTTCAAAGACGCGACTCGACAACCTGATGTAATTATCCTCAGCGACAGTGGGACCGGCCTTAACGTTTCTAATGACTCCAGGCAATTGCCGACTCCATTCATAGAATTCACAGAGGGGCAACGGATCGAAGAACATGCTCGTTGGAACATTGCAACCTTCTTGGAAATGACACTTAACCCAGGGCATCTATCTCCATACATTGTGCTGACGACACATTGTCATTTCGACCATATCTGTGGCATTGAACACCTTCTCGATGCTAGAGCTGACGTGACAGTGCTGTCATCCTCGCACGACCAATCCTATCTTACACCATGGCACAATTTGCAAAAGCATTCTCTTTGTCAGCTAGTGGGCCTCAAGGCTCCCAAATACGATGCCCATTTCGTCCTAGATGCTCAAAAAGTTAGCTACATTGGCAGAAACCACAGAGAGCGGAAAGAGTCTTCAATAACCGTCATCCACACTCCTGGTCATACGCCTGACTCACTATCCTGGTACGACCATGACTCCTATACCCTGTACGTTGGCGACTTGTTCTATGAGCAAGAGTCAGACGAGACAAGGTCAGGCAGTGGAGGTCATTGGCCTCGAGAACCACCACAACCGGTCATCTTTACCAGCGACAGCAATATTGTTCAGTGGAATGCGAGCATGCATAGGCTTTTGGACTTCGTGAGAGCCGAGAATAGAAAGCTAGGTACGGACGGTACGATCAATTCTACAACGAATCGCGGGTACCGCCAAGACGGTCGTGGAAAGCCTATCGAGTACACAGAGATTTTATTGCAAAAAGAAGACTGGTCGCTCATCAATGTTATGCCTCCGCGACAAAGGGTTGCACTCTGCGCAGGTCATGTCACGACCGGGACTGACGCCGAGTTTGCCCTTCTAGACATGCTTGCGTTCATGCTCAGGATACAACTCGATCAAGTGCCGAAAAGGAAGGTTGACGATCTTGAAGGAATTGGGGATGCGTGGCTTTGGGATGATTCTATTCAGTCCGTGAGTGCCAAAGAGGGTGACAGAAGTTGCATTGCAAGGTGTCAATACAGTGTAAAAGCACCGTGGTCAATCATTCACTCTACTTCTACCAGGAGTATCTTGAAGGACAAAAAGTCGCCCAGAATAAAAGATGACTCAAATTTCCGCTCTATGCTTAGATACATAACCTCACCAAATGAGCATTCAGAGGTCCCCGTTCACGTCAAATCGAAGGCTTTGGCCAGCGTCTCACACAACAGTGTGATGGCCGATCGACCCGCGCTCAAAACAGAGTCCATGGCAAGAAACGGATGAGGCATGCCTGGGACAACATGCAGATCCACAGTCACACCGGCTGATTGAAGTTTCCGAGCGTACTCCTCTCCCTCGTGCCTCAATATGTCCACTTCAGCGACGATTATCAAGGTTGGAGGGAGCTTTGACATGTGAATCAGCGGGAAGAGCAAAGGTGACGCCTCAGGATTTTTCCAGTCCTGTTCATCTGGGAGATAATGCTTCCTATACCATATCATCTTTTCAGCTGTCAACGAAGCGGTAAATTGATTTTCTTTCCACGTCGGATTGTTTTCAATAGTGGCAGTGCTGTCAGCAATTGGTACTACCAGCAACTGAGAAACAAACCCACGAAAGTCTGGAATGGGTCTCGTGATCGTCCTTTGTGCCACAGCGGCCGCAAGGTTGGCGCCAGCAGAAGCCCCACCGATAGCGACTCTCCTCAGATCTAGCTTGAGCGCTTGCGCTCCGCTATTAAGCAGCCACAGAAGTGTCTCCCAACAGTCATCAACTGGGGCGGGGAAAGGATTTTCTGGCGCGAGCCTACATCAAAAGCCTGTGTTAGTGCTGGTATCGAAGAGTCAACCACCAGGTATCAGACTTGCCGATATTCAACAGCAATAACTATACATCGAGCCCTAATGCACATGTGAGTGCAAATAGTGTTCTCGGTATTGATGTTGCCCAGAACGAAGCCTCCGCCGTGCAGATAGAGCATCACCGGCCAACCAGCCACGTTGGACGGCTGCCCGTAAGGCCTGAACGCTCGGAGAAGCACATCTGGGCCTTCAGTGCTCCTTCGACTGATCAAATAATCGCGCTGATCACCCACAGGCAAGGGATCACTGCCGCCAGCAACGATTGGGCTGCCTGATCTCGCTACTGCCAACGGTACATGGTGAACTTGTTGGAGATTGGCAAGTTTGCGATCGTAGAAGTCAACATACTCAGGGTGCAGCCTGTTCCTCACGGACTCATGCAGCGGATATGGTGGCCCGGACATTCTGGAAATAGAGAGATCTCACATACTGCAACCAGCTCTCTGAAGCGGTCCGAAAACAATTTGGAAATTTTCGAAATGCATGCTGCTCTACTACCATAAAGCACCTTACTATAAGCCCAGTAGCTTTAACGTTTGCGCGAAGCACAAGGGTTGAGGCCGTAACCTGTAATAACTAACTTATTTGCTTGGACGGTTCTGAAAACCCACATGACAGGGTGATCCAGGATCAATGGAACCTTTCACGTGTCCTTCATCTTTTACGCTCCGATTTGTCATTTTGCACTCATCGTGATCAAGGATCTCCAAGTCGAGTTCCAAGACTCTGGTAACACGACCCCTCGCTTCTATACGATGTGGGGAATGAATTCTGCACAAGCGTCTCCACAATGGCTAAAGTATCCAGACGAAAGTACGACGGTTTGTAATGTGTATACTTCCTTCCCCCAATTCAAGACCTAGGTGTGGGGTGAAGCGACGGAGCTTAAGAGTTTGCCCACCTTTTCCCTTTTCTCGGGCTTCCTTGCAGCCTGAAGCTCGAAGAGCAGTGGACATTCACGGGTGAGCAGCAACTTCGAATTGTCTCGGGACCTGCGGCAGACATCACACTTGTCTAATAAGCACTCAGCCATACCTTGTCAGGTACGACTAAGAGCTGGATTCTGACCCTGCTCTGCCTCGTCACAGGGAATTACAAGCCAGTCTGAGTGTTCAGGTTACGAGATGCTGACTTACGCATTTCTCCGGGACTGTGTGCATTCTCATCCGATCTCTTCGAAGACTAGCCGAAAGAACAGAGCTTCTTGTTCAACGTTGTGCTAATCCGCGTCTGGCATAGACCATTTCGTGAGAGTGGCCTCGTGGTATCTCCAAGACGAAGCTTTGACGTCAAAAACTGTAAATATACAGCTTCCAGCTCTTTGAGAAAGCAGAGACGCTGGCAGTCGAAACGTACCACAGTTCTTTGATTGTGACCCCTTATTGTGACAGGATGAGACTGCTGAGAAATGCACCTGACTCTGAAAACCGATAGCATTCGAGTTGGATATTCTGAGGCATGACGGTAAACGGTGCAACCACGTTGGTTGCAAGGAGCATTGCACGCGAGTCCGACGCCATGCGCATTTATGGAGATCAGACGTTTACCCACAAACACTAACTCGACTAAGTAGCCTATTTTGGGCCGCTTGCATCGGTTCTATCAAGCCTCGCATGAGACGGGTCTCTGCCCTGCATGAAAATATCCCGAGAGGCCAGGATTGGTTCACACCGTGCGCAGCCCAATAGCACGAAGACCCTGCCGCTTGAAGTGCTGGAATGGTTCTCCTAGCGGTTAGGCGGGCAACAATTGCTATGGTCCCGCAGGTCTTACATAACCTTGATGTACGAAAAGAGCGGAACTCACGTCCGTACGACTTGCAAATCGAAGACCTGACAGAGCATATCTTGCACGTTGTTGAAGAGACGGATCGAGCAGCAGTGCAGCATTCGTGGACCGTTGCATTTACAGCAATTGCTAACCCTAGTGTGAGTAACCTCAGACGACATGCGTGTGGTCATATCGACCGTACGTACGTACCACCTGTAAAGTTTACGGCATCAGCATTTGAAAGATAATGCCCCAGTGGAGATCGCATTGGGAGGGGACATTGCCCCCTTGAATACGTATTTGGCGCCACGAGGGATCGTCAAGCCAGCTATCGAATGCTATGCTGCATGTTTCGTTTTGCTGACATTGTATCCATGGTGCATCGCCAGCCGCACCACGTATCACCCTAGAGTCCACATGCCATGTGTCAACCATGATCTACAGGGGAGCTACTCTGAGATCACGGAGTAGAATTTAAACCTGTCGATTTTCCCGGCATAGGACAATCATCGTCTAGGACTCTCACACTCTTCAATTACGTATAACTCTGTGTTTTCTTACTGGGTAAGCTCTATTTCCAATTTTAATAATTCTCAACGCTCATGCCTGTCGCCTTCTGGACCTCGTTCGAACTCCCCAAGCATTGTTGACGTTCTGGCGGTAACCAGCCAGATCGCCAGTCGATATTAGGCACATTCAGCCTACGTACCATGCGTGTCGAGCTATCATTCTCGACAGCTTACATGTGGCCTGTTTCGGTACGACCTGGAATATACGGTTTGCAAAGCCCCTCGTAATCGTGGCTTGACTGTAGACGCCACGTCGATGCGGTCTTAGTCAGCAGCGATAGTTCCGTCAATCTTTAAACGTTGGTGAATGATCTGTCTCCTAAAGTTAGTATCAGCACTTGGGGATCTAGACGAATGAGGATAGAATGGTATCTTCGAATGCGGGAAGGCTGGTGATGTTGACCTTTTTATAACGCCAATGTCCGCTTGCCGATCATGGGAGCCGAATTATGTGAAAATGAAACTGTTCATCACCTCCTTCAAATGCAAGACATGTTCATCAGCTACAGATCGCCAACGCTTCGGACACGACTTCCATGCAATGATTTCTCTGTGACAAACTGAAAGCAACGCTAGCTTTGTTTATGTAAGTATCAACATGCTAGAACTGAATATAAGTCGACATTACTGTGTTTACACTTAGACATGCTTATATTGAAGTACGTACGTACGTATGTATCAGTAAGCTTAAGATCAAGATAGATGTACGTACGTAGCTTACATTGCATCTCTTCTACCTGCCGTTACGGCGGACCTCTTTGAAAGCAAAGTCGTAATGAATGACTACCCTACACGCCTAACGTACACGTAGGATTCTGTCCGACAAGCATGATATAACTGGTAGTAGCCTACATATGTATCTCGATAACATGTAGTAGCAAAGTGAGCTTGACATCAAAATGTTTTAGTACGTACGTAGTCTGAGGAACTACTACATCTTCATTTGATTCATGCTGCCCAGCATATACATGAGCACTAATCACTGGCTCAAAACAATTCATATGTTGAGTAGTTTTACCGCGCTAGGACTCTGTTCGGTGGTTGTGTCTAGAGCACACCGCCGTTCAGAGCACAGCAGCGACATCTATCGCGAAAGGTCATCACTGAAACGTAGTGCGTCTGCTCCAGTCTTTCCTTGGACAACCTGAAGCCAGGCGGCCAGTTCATGACATCGTTCGACTGGGGCAACAGTCAACAGGACGATACGTACGTAGGTTTGACGGCCATCGACATTCTTCAACCAAACGGTGATACGTATCCCGGCTTCTCACGGTGGTCTGCGGTTCTACGAACAGGGTCTTCAAAGGACGACGTGCGCTGAAAACTTGACAAGAGAGCTACGTGTCTACCCGTAGCCAAAGATGACTACACCCCAGTTATAGTATACGTACATGGCTGAGCATGTTAGTGCGCATTCGTCTTGCAGCTGCTTGTCTGTGCTCAGGTAAAGTGCCCGTAGTAATCGTCGATCAAGCCCTTACTCCTCCATTCAGCATTGCAGGGCTGATGTGTTGTGGAGGCGGATGTTACACTCCGACCACTTCTTTTTTGGCGTAAACCTGTAGAGACACTGGTTATCTAAAAGGTGCAACGAGCAAGTATAAAAGAGGGTGTCCTGAGTTGGCAGTGGTAGAGCCGTGCAATAACAACCCTCGTCATTTAGGGACAAAATTCGTGGGAACAGCCATCTCAATTAAAAGGACCTCAGTGCCAATAATGAAGGGAGCAGATGGTTTGAGTTGTTCGTCAAGATGATGTGTATAGAGTACACGATGGGAGCTGTACGTGTGTCTCGTATACTTTGTTGCTCTGTTGCGCTCTGTTGCAGAGACAGCGGAGCCAGCTGGAGATACTCATGTGTCCAGGCATGGTCCGTTCCAGACATCTTCTGGACGACTCTTTGTTCTGTTACCTGCTCGTGACCAGGCTGGGCGTGTGACAAGGATGCGCTTTTACAGATCTGAGAGCATGCGCTGACTGGGAACAAGGGTCTCGCATTGGCCAGGCAAAATTGACAGTCTCGAGCTTGCACTTCTGGAAAGATGCCCAGAAAATCGCAGCCAATGATGTGTCACACTCTCACTCGCCTGATCTCGATCCCTATTCTGCCTTTCGGACAAGGAAAATGGCTGTGCCCGCTACGGAGAGCGAAGAAATTTGCAAATCCGTCGGCCACCAAGAGTCTAATCGCATGTTGTCGGCCTGTCCAGATCTTTAATCAGTGCATGGGCCAGATCCGAGAATTGCGAAAGCACATCATAAAATTATTTGCATCACGTGTGGGAGCCTGCTGGAACAGCTTGCAGATCTCAAGCTTACCCTTGAAATTAAGGTTGATTTCATTTTTTGGACCGGCACTTCATCTCACGGATTTCGGCGTCAGCATCCGGCCTTTTCCACGACCGCGCCGAGAGCATGATAATTTCTGACTGCCACATTCCAGAAGGCTGATTCTATCAGAAGTACTCTGGTGAAGGGGCGGTTATCAGATCGAGAGCAAGGATGTCTATTGTGGCACTGGCAGACGGTACAAAGTCAGTCAACTACGCATAACCTCGCTTAAATGATAACTAACGAGCGGCAGATCTTCTGTAACCGAGGCAGTCCTTGAAGACATTGCTCGCCGCCATCAGATCGAAATTACCTCCGCCTCCGATCGTAAGGCCTATCTCACTGTCCTCCAGTCCGCGGACGCAACAGCCGCCCAAGTCGATGCCCTGCCGGACTATATCTCACCGCTCCTCACCCCTGTGCCAATCACCAAGGAACCACGTCATTACTCCCAGCCCGACAAATCCATCGACGTATTTAATGCCTGGTCCCATCATACATCACTCAAAGCCGCATCTCCATTATCCGACACACTCAAGGATGTCACCTGTGTCATCAAAGACAATATCTCTGTCGCCGGCCTGCCGTATACCTGCGGTACCTTTCCCCAGCTCGCCAGTCGAAATGGGCAGTACCCCATTTCCGTCATCGATGCCACGGTCGTGAAACGTCTTCTCGAGGCCGGCGCCCACATAACCGGCACCTCCACCTGTGAGAACTACAGCCTGACACCAATGTCCTATACCTCCGCTAACGGCCCCGTCCACAACCCCTGGCTGCCAGGGTACAATGCAGGCGGTAGCTCATCCGGCTCCGCATGTCTTCTTGGTCTTGGCCGCGCCCGCCAGCTTGGAGTTCCCGGCCTCGATAATCTCGCAAATCTCCCCGACGTAGCACTGGGTGGTGACCAAGCGGGCAGCATTCGCATGCCCGCCAGTCTCTGCGGTGTCTATGGCCTGAAGCCAACCCACGGCTTAGTACCCTACACTGGCATCGCAGGCCTTCACCCCATGATCGACCACACCGGCCCAATGGCCAACTCGATCGATGACATCGCCAAAATGCTGACCGTCCTCGCCGGCTATGACGGCCTCGACCCCCGCATGACGCCCGAGTCTCCACTCCGCTCACACGTGCGTCAGTACCATGCCGAGCTCGCAGACTTCACCTCAACAGCAACAAACCCATCAGATCTTGGAAGAGGTCTCCGCGTCGGTATAATCTCCGAGTCGCTCACGTCCCCAGGTACCTCACCAGACGTTGCCCGCGTTGTTCTCGAAGCCGCTCAATCCCACTTCGCGGCCGCTGGCGCGGCTGTTGAAGAAGTCTCCATACCCATGCACCTTCTCGCTCCAGCAATCTGGACAGCCAGCACGCGAACCCACATGGCAGGCCTCACCGCCGCATCTCGCGTGCCTGATCTGTTGAGCCACATGCTCCCTCACTGGTGCCCTCGGTGGCCGCTGGATCAAGAAATGTTCGACATGCTCACTCACGCCAACCCAGCACTAATCAACATCATCCTCGGCGAGACATTCCTAAGCGAGAAGTACCCGGGATCTACTCAGGCCAAAGCCCACCGTCATGTGTTGCAACTGCGAGAAGCATATAATCAGGCCTTGGAGAAGTATGATGTGCTCATCACCCCGACGTGTCCGACGGTTGCGCCGCCGCACCCGGACTTGAGGGATGAGAAGGATGGCGGCAGCGGCATGATGGAGAAGATGCTAATTGCGGTTGGGAGCACGAATAACACGTGTCCATTCAACGTGAGTGGGCATCCGGCTATGAATGTGCCGTGTGGATGGGCGAGGGCGGTCGGGGCGAAGGGTGTACGGGGAACGAAGATAAAGGGACAGGAAGGCTGGTTACCAGTTGGTATGCAGATTGTCGGGAGGAGGTGGGACGAATTGACAGTATTGAAGGCTGGTAAAGTATTTGAGGCAGGAGGCGGAGGGCTTAAGAAATGGCCAGGTCCCGTGTGAAGAGATGTGAGTTTTAATCGCTTTGAGATTCTGCTCTTGGACAGGGATGGGCGCGTCCCGGGAAGGGTGAGAGACCAAATCAAGCGTCATTGCGAAACTGCCAACTGCTTGACTAGGGGCTGAAGGCATCCTCAACAATCCGGATCAGTGCGCAGGTTCGACGGAGTCTCTTATTAGACATGCTGATCCTTTCCAGCACGCTCGATATAGGTTCTATACTTCGGGTATTCATCATAGAGCTTGAAAGCGTGCTCAGGCAGCATCTTGCGTGTGACCAGTTGGATTTTTCATCGCATAGTCGCAAGTCACAAAGCACCTGTCCACATCCGGCAACGCCTCAGCACAATACTGCAATGTCTCCGAAATGTCATGGGCCTTCCTCAGCGGCGTCTTCTCGTCCAGCAAAATATCATATTCGACCCATATACCATCTCCCGCATGGTATGCCGTGACAGCTTTGAATCCTCGAACAAGTGGTGAGAATCGAAATGCGAGGAAAGTCAGCTTCTTTTGCACCTCCATGTCCGCTCCTGTGCCGCATAGATTTATGATATTTTCCAACGCCGTACCTGCCCAATCGTAGATGATATATAATGACAGCAAGGCAGCACCGGCAGGATCTAGCCACCAAACACCAGCATGCTTGCCAATCAGTGGGAAAAGCAAAGACAAGGTATTGAAGTAGACATCTGTTTTGCAGTCTTGCGCCAAAGCCTGGACCTGTGTCGTTTTGATTTTGTAGCAACCAAGACCGATTATACCCTTTAGGATAACGGTGCCACCCATTGCACCAATGGCGACAGCAGGAAGAGTCGCAATTGAGTGATCACCATTGGGCATGAGCCTCTCAACAGACTCTTGTAGGATTTGAGCGAAGGAGATGATCATGATGACAGAGAATACCAAAATGCCGACTGGCTCGAGTCGCCTGCGGCCAACAGGGAACCTCTTTTTCAGGGCATCCAACCTCCATGATACTAGCCTGTTGGTTGTCCATACGATGACGGTGCATAGCAGGTCGAGGGCGGAGTCAAGGAGGGATGCAATGAGCGAGAGCGAGCTCGATGACAAGGCAGCAATGCCCTTTGCGATAAGAAGCACAATATTCGCCAGCACGTTGATATTGATAGCTCTTCTTGCAGTCTTCTTGTCCTTCCGTCTCTGCATTTGGACATCGTCAGGCAGCAATTCCTCGATATTTTCTTGCGCAGTCTGCAGTCCTCCCTCGTGGTCGTTGACGCCATCATGGTCGACGTCAGGATTCATGCTCTCCATGATGTCGTCTGACATGGCCTTGACGATGGTGTCGACCTCGAGCCAGTCGTCGAGACGTTTATTTTGGGCCTTGTAATATTCCTTGATCTTCTTTGATTTTGTTCGTTTGATCTAGAAGCCGTTAGAGAAGGGGTCGAGGTTGCCACTGGGTTTATAGGTTGACTACCTCTTCGTCTGTTTTGCGGTACTTCTTGTACTTGCTCGAGTCGATCTCTTCCATCAACTGCTTCTTAAGCTCATGAGTCATTCGCTGAGCTATAACGAGCTCAACAGCATCTCTAAATCTTGGCCTTGCTTTGACACCCGTCTCGACGTCTCTCCCAAATGAGTCCTCCTTGTCCTCTCTGGGACCAAAAGACCGCTTTCCCACCATTCCTGTTGTCGTGAAGTTCCAAGGAAAATCTAGCACAAGACAAGCAGAATTGTGCAGAAGTACGACCAACTCTGCAGCTAACGCGGCAAGCTGTCTACGGCAGTCAACCCAGGAGGAGGCCGATATGGGGGCACGCGCTCAGCGAGACTCATGACGCACATCTATGTCATCGTGCCTTGTTTTGGGCTTGGGTCGATCGTTTATAGGCCTTCGCTAACGGCGCCAATCTGGACTCTCAAGAGCTTGGCTGTCCTTAACGAAGACTGACTTCAGGAACCCCCTGTTGCCCGTTCAAATCCTGGCCCCACCCTTCTTTCGGGTTCAGACCACTGCTTTTCGGTGGCGCTTCTGTTCCTCTTTCCGTAGCTGATAGCAGCACAGTAAAACATCCCATTGGGCCAATATCACATTGAAATCGCAACCACTCAACGTGGGTCCCTCCCCTGTAAAAGGCGATCCCTGGCGTACTTCGGTCGCGCTTTCCTTACCTGCATGCACGTTTCTACGGAGAAAGCGCGTCATTATTTTTTAGACTGCATCCAGCTTTGACAGGGCCAACTATCTGCTCCATCTGTCACAATCGGCCAACGAAAATGGCGAGTCGCTCAAGTCGAACCAAGACTTCAGCAGAGCTGAAAGCGACCAAAGCTGCCACAAACGGACCACCAAGTTCATCGCACCATGTCCGCAACCCAATTGCGAGTTCGCCACTTACTAAAAGTAGGCCAAAAACACCTGCATCCTCCTCGAGGAAACGGAAGTTTGTTGATGTAAACCGAGATGACGAAGCTGGGTTGGCCGCCACAAATTCGAGTGGCAAGAAGACTCAGAGGAAAGAATCAGAGAAACGGCTGAAGACCTATCGTTCCAAAGCACCCCAATCGTTCCTCCTAAAGCTTGAACGAGCGCAGACGCAGCGTATGATAGTTATAGACCGCAAAAGATCTGGTGAAGGTCCGGACCTACACGAGGACATTGATATTGTTGGCACGACGGGCAATATTTATACAGTTACGATTGGCAGACTACCCTCCTGCACCTGTCCTGATCATCAGAAAGGGAATGAATGCAAGCACAAGGTCTATGTACTGAGCACTGTCTTACGAGCAGATTATGAGCTGCAGTATCAACGAGCCTTCTTGACTTCGGAGGTGCAGGAGATTCTCTCTGGTGCGCCGCCGATACCCAATGCCACTGGAGGTGCAGAAGAGGACAATGATGGGAAGAGGAAGCCGATAGAAGGCGAATGTCCAATCTGCTATATGGACTTCGACCCAGATAACAATGACCTTGTCTGGTGCAAGGTTGCGTGTGGGAACAACATGCACAAAGATTGCTTTGAACAGTGGGCTGCTAGTCAGCGAGGCCAGGAGGTGAGATGTGTTTACTGTCGAACTTCGTGGCACATGGAAAAGCGTGATCTTGAGGCCATCAAGAAGATGGGTGAAGACAGTGGCGATGGATATGTCAACGTTGCTGAGCAGTTTGGTTTGAGCAGGGCGAGGGACTATTCAACCTACCATCAGCCCTGGGTGAGGAGGAATTTTGGGTATGGATGGTAAACCCGAGCATGGCTCCGCAGATGCGTGGCGAGATTTGAGGAGGGATGAGAGTAATCTATGAAATACGAACGATATGAGCGATATGCGTTACGACACGATTCTACTGCAATGATACCCTGCTACCGGATCTAATTAAAGGAGCAAAAAGCACAAGCAAGTGCTTCGGAGTTAAGCCCTTGCCGCATGTACTACAAGATAAGCAAATCAAATCACAACATCAAAACCATGCAATGACGAACGTGACCCAAATGTATATAGAATTGAATCTTTAGAAGTTGCCGAAGCCAAATACCTCGTCAGCTACCAGAGATTGTTCCTGAGACTGTTTGTCACGACGAGCACTGAGCAGCCACTTCTAATCCATATACAGCTGACAGTCCGACAAAGCTCGCAGAAGAAAGTGGCTGGATTAGCACCAGAGAGCTGTCAACGTAAACGAGCTGTGGAAGATAGCAGCGCGCCATGTAAAAATATTGCTGAGGGTTAGTAAGAGAGATGCAGAGATGTGTCAGAGGCAGACATTAGAAGAGAGTGGCTCGAGCAAAGCAGTATCGAGACACATTGGTCCAACAAGCCGAAAACGCGCAAGTGACGGTTTTGAGCGACCGTACAATTTTTCGGTAAGAGCCAGCCCTGCCACGGTGCCGTCCAGTAATTTAAATAAATGATGCAAAAGCTCACAGTCATCACCCAAAAATCTTGCAGCCTCCTCACAAAACCATGACCGGTCCAGCACGTAAACGCCAGAAGCGCGAGGATTACCGCAAGGCCCAAGCCGCAGCCGAACAAGATGGCACAAGCGCACCGCTCGCCATGCCCAAGAAAAAGTTCTATCGGCAGCGAGCTCACGCCAATCCGTTCAGCGACCACGCGTTGAGCTAGTGAGTCTTCGCACCGTAGGCGGCATTCAGAATGGTGGCACGCGGCTCGCAACGAAGGGGAACACTCCCAAAAGCTAACGTTTTGGTTCTGCAGCCCTGCGAGCCCCGAAGAAATGGATTGGTCAACGCATTTTCCTGCTTTTAAGGAAGCAGCAGCACCGCCGGAGGGAGCAAACGCACACCAGCAAACGCCGAGGGTAACAAAGCAAGTCGAGATAGCAGATATAGGCTGCGGCTTCGGCGGGCTGATCGTGGCACTCAGTCCGCTGTTTCCCGAGACGTTGATGCTCGGTGAGTCCCCTTTTTCAATCCCGTAACTCGCCAACACCCAAGAGCAGGAACCCCCCTCCGACATCCTGTTCTACTAACAACGGCCCCCTCCCAGGCATGGAACTCCGCTCCCAAGTAACAGACTATGTAATCAACCGCATCGCCGCGCTCCGCTCCCAGAACCCGATCCCAGCCCATCCCTCCGGATACCAGAACATCTCGGCTCTGCGCACCAACACCATGAAGTTCCTCCCGAACTACTTTCGCGCGTCTCAGCTCTCGCACATTTTCCTCTGCTTCCCGGATCCGCACTTTAAACAACGCAAGCACAAGGCGCGGATCGTGAGCGCACAGTTGTGCGCCGAGTATGCCTATGTGCTGAGGCCGGGGGGATGCGTGTACACGATCACGGATGTTGAGGAGCTGCATCAGTGGATGTGTCGGCATTTCGAAGGAGAGGAGGCGGGGGAGGGGAGAGAGTTGTGGGAACGGGTAGTGCCCGACGAGTGGGAGGGGAATGACGGAGATGAGGGGATGAGGACGTGTGTGAGGGTGATGAGTGAGGAAACAGAGGAGGGGAAGAAGGTGACGAGGAATGTGGGGGCAAAGTATGTTGCTGTGTTTAGGAGGAGGGAGAATCCGAGGTGGCCGGATTGATTGAATGGATGGCTGGATCAAATGGAAATGAAAACTCATTACGGTACATGATTGCGTCTCCGCTGCTTCTCTCGCGACTTCGGTATTGTGAACGTTGGGTGCTACCCCTCGCCTAGGCTGACGCGCCATTCTTCTTTTCGAGGCCGTTCTTGTCGCTGCTCGGACCAGACTCCTGTGTCCCCGTCACACTCAAACCTTCGACTTCTCCAATAAACGTTGGTCCAATATCCAGCTGAGGCCCTGTGTAATTCTTCCTTCCGTCGATTACCCACTGTACAGCCGAAATGATGATAATGATCGCGAAGGCGACGATACAGTAGTTCATGCTGTTGCCTGTTACTGGCAACGCTGGTGGGAACACGAAAAGAACTGTCGTCAAAATCGTGTACAGAACGCCGGCCTGGAACGTTAGCATACGGTTCTCGTCAGGGTCAAGTATGGCAAAGAATGCTCACAATATTGCAAGTCCAGCCCACCCAATTCGGCAGCCTGAATGCTCGTGTTTCGGGGAGCATCTTCCGTCCACGCATGATATTTATTGCTGGCGGGATTGCATATGAGACGCCGAGTGCAACAACAGACGCAGAGACAATGGCGTTGAATGCGCTAGTGGAACCGAGGAAGATACAGCCAAAGATGACGACCAATCCTGTTGTCAACAACATCGCGTTGACGGGTGTGTCAAGCGTCGGATGCACTTTGGCGAAAACCCGAGAGAACGGCAATCCACCGTCTCGGGCAAAGGCCCACGTCATCCGGCTAGAAGTCGACATGATTCCGATTGTGGCAAAGAGAAGGCAAAACAGTGGGAACATGAGCAGACAGGTTGCGCCTGCACGGTTGCTGGTAGCTTGATAAAGAATTTCAAGCAGAGGTCCAGCAGCAGATGAATTGACTGCGTCGACGTCGGTGAGGACGAAAAGAAGGACCGAGAGGAAGATCCAGCCTGTGACCATACCAATCACTATGCAATAGATCACGATCTTGGGACCCTTGAGGTGGGGTTCGGGAATCTCTTCGATCATGTGCGCGCATGCGTCGAAGCCTGCGCGCCGTCAGATCTAGCTGGGTCATGCGAATGAGATCGTACCTGTAAGTGACAGAGCACCCTGCAATAAGCCCAGCAACCATGCAAGTCCGTCTGGCCATCCCGTCTCATTGATAAACTCACCGTAGACAAAATGACCACTCTGGTAGTTTGGGGACGCGCATGCTAGTAATGTAATACTGATGACCACGAAGCCGGTGAGGGACCACATAAATGCTGTCTGGTTGATCAATGGGAGAAGCCTGTTCAGAAAGGCGTTGATGCAGAAAGCCAGTAGGGTAAAGCCAATGTAGATGAGGAATTGATGCCAATCTTTAGCCTCATAGGTGGAGTTGAAGAGCGAGATGATGCCCACAATTACCTGGCTTCCCAGGAGGCCTCCTGTCGCTGTAAGTGCGATCCAACCGGAGGTATTGATCCACCCCGTAATCCAGGATATGCTCTGTTCATGTCTCTCAGCATGGAAGTCGCCGTTGCGCTTGGACATCATTCACCTACCGGGGCCCAACTCTTCCAACTAATTATCGCCGCCCAGTGGTATTGCCCTCCAGCTGTCGGATAGGCTGACAAGAACTGCCAGTCATTAGCCATTGCTCCGCTCCTTGTTTGTTCAACACACCTCCGCCATCGATGCAGCTAGACACAAATTGAAAATGCCAGCCGTGAGCAAGCCCCAAATCACGGCGCTCGGTCCGCCACTCGGTAGCGCCAGGCTCAAAGAAGCTGAAAGAGCCGTCCACGTATTCAGGATGGCGAAGGCAAGACCAAGCATAGAAATCATGCTAAAGTTGCGCTTCAGCTCTTGCTTGTGACCCAAGGCAGCAAGAGCAGCGGCATCTTCGTTGAGGGTTGTATGTACGCGCCCGGGCACGACTGATCGCCGGTGCGGCTCCATATTGTTGTCGATATCCTCAGAGTCGGTAAACAGCGCCGTGAGTTCAAGTTACAATGCGGTCAGGATCCTGCAAGCTATATCTTCTCCGCTACCGATATACCACGAAGAAACTAGCAGGCCAGATCAGAGTGGGGACTCAGTCACCAGAAGGTGAATGGCAGATAACAGGTAATTACGCTTTTCTATCCCGAGGCAGGTAGCTTGAAGCAGCGAAGCCCCACCATGATTAAGCTTCCAGCAGTTGCTGCTGCATGGTGAGCTCTTATCTCGGGGTCCTGATGCAAGATTTCGAACGCCTGGACATACCCGTTTCGGCAAGAAATCCCAATTGCACGGCTGCCGAAGAGGCTTGTCCACAATGCCAATTCTCCGTCTAAGACGCCTGCATGACCGATTTGAACGGGATACGGAGTTGTGCGCATCTTGATATCTGTGCTAGTCAGTCAGGTCTTGGTCGGGAATATTGTAGACGTAGCACATGCGCCGTTGGTGTCGGGACCGTCTTGGTCAGATGTAAGAGAGGCTGAGGTGAAAGACTTGCGAGAACAGGAGACTAGATTCTCGTTATATGGTGACGCTTGTCGGGTTCTGAGAGGGTCGGTAGACCCTTCCCCATCAAGAACGTTTCCAATGCATTTTTCGCAGGTGCATCAACGGGTATCGGGCGAAAAGTATGAGTCTCATGCCTAGTCTACCCGCTTGCACAGCTCAGAGAGGTCAGACAATATGGCAGAGAGTCTCTGAAGAGGACTTTCGCAAGAATCTGGTAGCACTGGAAGAACGAACAAATGCGGTGCCAGTCGATCCGATGATGCTTGCGCTCGAGGAGGACGCTTGCGATGAGGAAAGTATACGTTTGAGGCTGCCCTTGAAGGTCGAGCAGCGGGTCGCGGATGACCTTGCGTTCCTAGCTGCTGTGAAAGAAGGCGCTCAGAGCGTCGCCGCTGTCTGCCTCGAGCATCATTTCAAGCCCAGTGCTTCGCTGAAAGTGCGCATCGCAGCTGCTGACAGCATCGACGATAAAGTGAGAGATACATTGATGCAAATCACGGCCGTGATAATGCGCGTTGCCCGAAGAGACAGCTGGCATGGTCTGAACGCCACTGAGGAACTCTTCAATTTAATCATCGAGCAACACCAGTACAAAGTTTTGGGTCGAATGCGCTCAAAACATTGGGAGAAACCTCGCCATCTGGCAGATAGTCATAAAAAGCCGCTGTGGCAAGATTTCGAAAATGTTGTTCATCGTGTACAGCATGTCTATCCTAGGAAGAAGCAAAAGCGCGAGCGAGAGGTCGTAGAGTATCATCTCAAGGCTTTAGCTATTTGCTACGAGCAGTTCGAGGAGGTGACCGAGACCAACTTAATCTGGCGGCTGAAGACCTTGATTAAGTTGACATTTGAGCTTTGCAGGAACAGCAAGATTAGGGACTTCGCTGCAATTCTCGAACACCTTCGCCCAACTGCACAGATCGCGGCAGCGCTGAAGTGTTTGCATCAACTTGAGAAGATCGGTGCCTATTGGAGGATAGCTATGGATCTGGTACGTTCTGCTTCGGGGTATCCGCTTGTTTTTGGTGAGATTGAGCTACATTACTTGAGGCAGTACGCAAGCGTGCCGACTTCGATAGCGTACGAACGTTGGGCGAAGACGTGCCACGTTCATGCTGAGGTTCAGCTCGTGGTAGAGTATGATCTCTGGCGACAGCAGCTGGAAAAGCCAGGCTCAGGAGTCTTTCTTCCTCGAATCATTGGCACAAGTAAACAGCTGTGCTATCTGTGCTACCTCTTCATCAGATGCCACGGCCAGTTCGTTGCCGCGAACACGCACGGTCGGCTGTACGATCAGTGGACCGTACCTGATCTCGCAGAGTATGGTGAAGATCTGAGGGCAAGGTACGATGTCGTGCTTGGAGCAATGAACGAGACAATATGTGCACAGGCGAAGCATGAAGCGTATTGGAGGGCCGAGCCTATGACCAGCAGGCAGAATCTCTTCCTCGATGACTTTGGGATAGCTGATTTAACAGCTGAGTAATTTATCACCATGATCTGAAAGAAGCGGAACACTTGTCACGGGTTCAACAGTTCGATTGTTCTTCTAAGCTTTCTCTTGCGCTTCGTCCTCATAGCCCAACGCAGCTACTTGTTCGCGGTCACATCGGCCAACGTCTGTATTCAGCGTCTCAGTAAATTCTATCGTACACCGCTGATGTTCAGCAACTGCCTTAACGCACAGTTCCGGAGGTTCCGACAGATGAGTCTGCGAGCTTGGTGACGCACTCAAAGGACGCGTGTCGAGGTATTGTACTGCCTGCTCTTCCTCACCGTCGCGCTCAAGGCGCGTGTAGCAACGAAAAGAGGTAGGTATGCACCTGTGAGGATTGATTCAAAAATTCCTTGCCGATCCGAAGACCAACAAGAGCGGTCATAGTTGTAGTTTTCAACTAGCAAAAACGTAATCTCGGACGAATCCTCACTGATGTACGTAATGCCCGTGCACTGGAGAAAGTCAGTATATGTTGAAAGGTAGGGGTCAAAGTGGTGGTACGAACCTTGGATATCGGAGCAGGCAAAGAAAGAGAGGACGGATGAAGAACAAAATATACGTCTGCGGTGCCTGCAATCACGTGAGATCTGCACCATGCCAATTCGAGCGGGCAGTTTCCATATCGCGTGTGCGGCAGGCACGATAAGGCTGACTTGCGGGCATGTGCAAGGCTGCCACTTTTTGATACTTTCACAGCCGAAACTGCGAATTTGGAACGAGCCAGTAATGCTCACTGTGCCTCTTCTTGTTCTCTCATTGCGCTCGTACAGGCAGCATCTTTCCCTTCGAGAGCCGTGACAATGGTAAGCAAGCCCACAAACCAACCGCAGTCGCTCACTAACAGATTCAGAGCAACAATCCAACCCAGATCTTCGCTGACGATGTGCAAGAAGAGAAGGGCGAGAATGCCCGTCTCAGCGCCTTTGTGGGTGCTATAGCCGTTGGCGACCTCGTAAAATCCACTCTTGGCCCGAAAGGGATGGACAAGATCCTGCAGTCAGCGTCGACAGGCGAGATCATGGTCACGAATGACGGAGCGACCATTTTGAAGTCGATTGCTCTCGACAACGCTGCCGCAAAGGTGCTAGTCAACATCTCGAAGGTTCAGGACGACGAAGTAGGGGATGGCACAACATCAGTCACAGTTCTGGCGGCAGAACTGTTAAGAGAGGCGGAAAAGCTGGTCAACCAAAAGATACATCCACAGACCATTATTGAAGGCTACAGACTAGCCGCGCAAGCAGCACTCCAGGCGCTCGAGAAGAATGCGGTCGATAATTCGAGAAATAAGGATGAGTTTCGAAAAGACCTGAAAGCTATCGCTCGTACGACGCTGTCCTCCAAGGTCCTTGCGCAGGACCGATCTCAATTCGCCGACCTGGCATGTGACGCTGTTCTACGGCTCGGGGGCAGCACAGATCTCAACCACATCCAGATAATAAAGAAGCCAGGCGGCAAACTTTCAGACTCATACCTCGACGAAGGCTTCATTCTCGACAAGCGCATTGGGGTGAATCAACCAAAGAAGCTCAAGAATGCAAAGATACTGGTCGCAAACACTGCCATGGACACTGACAAGGTCAAGATCTTTGGTGCGCGCATGAAGGTGGACTCGACTGGTAAGCTAGCAGAGCTAGAGAAATCAGAGAAAGAGAAGATGCGCCAGAAGGTGGAAAGAATAAAATCACATGGCATCAATTGCTTCATCAACAGACAGCTCATCTACAACTGGCCCGAGCAGCTCTTCACCGAGGCTGGCATCATGTCAATCGAACACGCAGATTTTGATGGCATCGAGAGGTTAGCGTTGGTGACTGGAGGAGAGATTGCCTCGACTTTCGACCATCCAGATACGGTGAAGCTTGGTCACTGCGACCTGATAGAAGAGATTATCATTGGCGAAGACACGTTGATCAAGTTTTCTGGAATGGGTGAAGGAGGTGGAAAGGCTTGCACAATTGTGTTGCGGGGTGCAACTGAACAACTCCTTGACGAGGCAGAACGATCACTACATGATGCCTTGGCGGTGTTGTCGCAAGTCGTGAAAGAGCCACGCATCACGCTTGGAGGCGGATGTGCCGAGATGGTTATGGCCAAGGCCGTCGACTCGTTAGCACAGAAAATCCCGGGCAAGAAGAGGATAGCTGTCGATGCTTTCTCGACTGCGCTAAGACAACTGCCAACCATTTTGGCTGACAATGCTGGTCTAGACAGCTCTGCGCTAGTGTCGGAGTTGAGGTCTGAGGTGTACAGGGGCATGTCCACTTCCGGGCTGGATTTGCTGACACCTGGTGGTGGCATTGTGGACATGCGTGAGCTTGGCGTCGTTGAATCTTACAAGCTCAAGAGAGCAGTCGTGAGCAGTGCAGCTGAGGCTGCCGAGCTACTACTGAGGGTCGACAACATCATCAGGGCTGCACCAAGGAAGCGGGAGAGGATGTAAAAAGGCGAACCTGAAATAGCGGTAATAAGCATGACTTCCGAACCAGCATAGCAGGATAGACGAAGGACTGAGCGCAACATTTGTCGTCTTTGCAGGCATAGACAACGTCAAGAGAAAGCATGATGAACGATAGGAAGGTCGAATGATACCCCCTGAATGCCATTAGCTTTGTACGTGCCCCCTCTCTTCCATCTTTCAAGCAACGGTCCGGCGCGTACGAAGAATCGCCGCTAGCTGTGCGGAGAAGCAGATTAATTTGGCCGAAATGTTTTCCCCAAATGCTCCCGGACCTCGGAGAAGGACAGGCACGGGAACCGACACCGCTATTGACCAAATCGGGAACTTTCAACAGTGAGGGAAGAATATCACATTGCTCTTAGCCGAGGACCATCACGTTTGACGGAGCTTTTGAAATTGTCTGTGCCCGCATTGCTATGAGAAGCAGAAGTCACACGATCAAACACTACTAACGCGCAAGCAGAAGAGGTGCTTAAAGCCGTAGCTGAGGCACCAGAAGAAGCAATGGCAAACAGTATAGCACGGAATGGCGAGTCACACGACACAAAAGCGAATGGTAGTATACCAAGTACAACGACTGCCTTCACAGAAACAACTATCGGCTCAGAAGTGGACCGGATATTAAATTCAATCAACGTCAACGGGTTCATTAAGAACGACAGCTCTCTTCCCCTTAAAACGGCAGAAGCACTGCCCCAGCCTCAGGGCAAGCAAAAGGAAACAGCATTACATCCGAAGACCAATGGCAACACCATCGCAACCCAGGACATCCCACCAGTAACTTCAACGCTAGCGTCCTTCATATCCGCAGCGGAACCCACGCTCCTCAGCCCAACCCTCCGCTCGCAGATCCAAGAATGCATTCTTGACTTCGTCGCCGTGACAGCAAGTGGTGCTACGATTGCCCCCTCCTCCGAGCCGATTCTCAAGGGCCTGCTCGGTTTTACACACTCACAGACCTTGCCGTCAACCCACGGCGGTTGCACAGTCCTAACCCGCGGCCAAACCCACCCACCGCAGTACGCCGCCTTCCTAAACGCGACCTATGGCCACAGCCTCGACTTCGACGATACCCATGCCACCTCCTCCCTTCATGCCGGCGTCACCGCGATTCCCACAGCCCTCGCGGAGTCCGAGTACCAACTTCGCTCATCTGCCTCCAACAAACCTTCCTCCGATGACCTCTTACTCGCGATACTGCTAGGCTACGAAACCACCATTCGCATCGGCATTGCCCTGTCGACCGCCTCCTACCCTCGCGGCTTCCACAACACCTCCGTCGCCGGCATCTTCGGCGCCGTCGCCACCATTTCTTCTCTCCGCCGCTTACCAGCTGAATTGATTGCCCACGCATTCGGACTGGCCGGGAGCAAAGCCGCCGGCTCAATGCAGTACCTCGCCAACGGCAGCCACAACAAGCGGCTCCACCCAGGCTTCGCCGCCCACGATGCTTTTCTGTGCGTCAGCCTAGCGGAGGCCGGTGTGGTCGGCGCAGAAAGGATTCTCGAGGGCGACCTGGGCGTTTTGCAGGCCTACACGGATCGGGAGAGGCAAAACGTTGACTGGAGCCGATTGATTGGCGGGCTAGGCGAGAGGTGGGAGTTCGAAGATAGCGCGTTGAAGCCATACGCCGGCTGCCGAATGACGCATGCATTCATTGAGCTAGCGGACGACTTAGGTCGAGGCCTCAGGGAAGGAAGGTGGAACGACAAAGGCGTGAAGAAGATACTGAAGATCAGGTGTTCAATGCCGAAGGCGAATATGATACTTGTGGGTCAGAGACTGCCGAACAAAGTACACCCGGAGAACATGGTTGATGCACAGTTCTCTGCTTATTATCAAGTTGCGAATGCGGTGGTTTATGGTGGGACGCATGATATGAAAGCGTACGATAGATTGCAGGACCCGGAGGTGCGGCAGATGTGTGAGAGAGTGGAGTGCGTGGTTGACGAGGCAATGAAGGGCATGAGTGGGCGAATGGATGTATTTATGGATAATGAGCATGGGGAGGTGGTGGAAGTTGTAAGGAGAGATATGGCGGAGCCGTTAGGGGAGAGGAATCATCCGTTCCTAAGGGAGAAGGTCGAGGAGAAGTTCAAGGGGCTAATGAAGCCAGTATATGGCGAAGAGAGGAGTTGCACAGTCATGCGGTTGATCGATGGCATTGGTAGTCAAAAAGAGGAAGGCGCTGTGCTGAGGTTGATGGATTCGTTGGCGCTCCCAAGTAGTATCGACTGAGATTCTCGCACTCATGTCTACTGAGTCAATGCAATCGTGTTTGATTGGCTCTGCACTGTCTCCCTCGCGGAAATCACGGCTTGTCTCATGCCCTGCCGGATCGTCGCTGCGCTGCCTCCATTTCGGCGGCGACGCTTCGCTCTGTGGTCGTGTTTTCTCGTCTTCTTGCCTTTTCCCTGAGATTCTCCTCGTTGACATCTGTAGTCCACATGACCTTTTGACCTCCTCTTGGCTGATTGGGCTCTGCTTTCTAAACCTTGCCATCACTCTCATTTTCTACTCGCTCAGAAGGCAAGAGCTTCAGAGAAAAGGCTCCTGAAGACTGCACGTCGTGTCAGGGACTCGTCCTCCCTGGCCTGGTCCTTGATATGTGCGGTGGCTCCACGGCTTGGATTTGCCCTCGTGACTCCCCTAAGCCTAGTCTAGTCGGATTTGGCGGTAACATGGTCGGATGAGTTTGAAATACGCGTTGCTGAGCATACAACGGATCATGAGCTTGCGCCGGCGCGACGTGTTTGTCCACGCATTTGTCTATTTTCGGGTCTATGCAATTGTCCATGTGTTTGTTTCCCACCCGTCGACGTCAATCGAAGCTCTCGTCTATATAGGAAACTAGATTATCATTCATGCAGTCATCGTGTGGTAGGCAGTGTGTTTCATTTCGTCTCCAAGATTTCAGTGAAATCTTGCCTACCGTTATCTTGACTTGCCGCAAGCAACCATTGTGCCGATATTGCAGACCGTCTACAGGACCGGGTTTGGGCATCATTCAAGGCTAAGGATGGTCAAATGAGCACACTTTGGAACGTTCCATTTCCAAATCGAGCTGTGTCTTTGCTTGATCTACTTTGACAATGACATGCGATGGAAACCCGTGTCAGAGTCTTTGTGCTAAAACAATGCCATCAGGAGACAACGGTGCCTTCCTTGCACTTGTGCCTTTCGAAGTAAGCAGCAATCTCGCTGTGCTATTCCACAGGCCTGATATGGCAAACGCACAAATACCCTCTCGGACGCACTCACTTGTGCCTTGTCTTCAAGTGAGTGATGCGACTACGATCAAAGAATTCCGAGAATACTGATCTCCCAACACCATCCGGGATGTGCCAGACCTTTATGTTCTACCACCTCTGTGGTCACATTTATAGCAAGAAGATCTGGAAGTGCTTCAAGCAAATTGAATGTCAGCTGAAACTCGCTCAGGTGGATACAGCCGCGCTGGACGCACCGATTCATCCAACATTCCCAATCACCGGATCATGCCTTGACAGCGGCGAATGGGAGCCATACCTCAACCCGACCCTGTGCGACAAGTGCGAGAAGGTCGGCATCATTAATGACTGGCTGAAACGTGATACAGCCATGAGATACGAGATTGTCAAGGAATGGCTTCAGACTAAGCGTGCCAACCACGAGAGCTTGAAAACTGAGGCTGACGGGGCGGTACTGCGAGTAACTGATCGCATCTGTGCCGAGAGTTTGAGCTCAGTCACTGATTGCGACATCTTAGGATCATCCTCCAGGGAATGTATGCCTGAGAAGATCAAGGTTGCAGAAGCTGAGGCTGTTGATGTTGCCGCTGCTGAAAATCTGTCCCCGTTGCCTTTCGACACGAATACAAATTTCGAATTCCCCACACTAGACGAGAATCAGGCCGATCAAAATGCATTTGAAGTGATGAAGCCGGTTTTGACCGATTATGACTCCAAAGCCGAGTTGCTTGACGCCGAAGCTGTAGTCGTTGAACAGCAGGTGAAAAATTTGTCCTTTCGAGCCCACCAGGATGCAAAGAGACTTGGCGATCTCAAAGGACGTGTTGCTGTGATCCGTCAGAATCTCGAAACCCTAATCGCAAAGAGTCGAGAGGGTCATTCTGCTCGCCAACAAGCCTCCGACAATGAGCTATGAATTAATTCGGGGATTCTCGATCTCACCAGAAGACACAGCTCCCTGACAATCGAGGCTTGGGCTTTGCAAGATTGCCTTTCAATAAATGTTCCACTAGAACATGCTCATGTCCAGGTCCTCTAGACTAGTCAAGTTTTCGTAATTATCCATGTTGAACATATCTTCCTCGTTGCCCGTATAATCCTCAATTTTGCCCATATTTGCCGCCTCGTTGAGCATCTGCTCCATGTCCTCACCTGTCAATGGATCTGCTTGCTGCATTGCAACAGGCTGCTGCTTAGGAGCTTCTGTCTCCAAGGGTATCTGGTCGAGATTGATTCCTGTCAGGTCAACACCTTCCATAGACATGAGACCAGGATCGTCGTCACTTGGTTGAGGTGTCAAGGCTTCAGCATAGTACTCTACCCGTCGGTGTAGGTGGACAAGAGCTTCTGCGAACAAATTCTCCTCTTTTTTCAAGAAGCTACCAAGCCGAGCGTGAAGCAGCTGCAGCGAATTACGCAATGTGACGCCAGTCCCTTCAATACCCACGATCATGGTAGCAAGAATGTCGAGTAACTGTGCAAAGTCTTGGTTTGTCGCGTAGTGAACTAGGAGAGACACTAGCTCATGCACGACCACGCCTGGCCCTCGAGTTCGCACCGCAGCGGAGATCAGGTTCGGCTGGAAGAGTCCAGAGCTTGATATAGCCAGGCCATCCGTAATAGCTCTTTGCAGGTATGATGTAATGCCGCCAGCTTCGTTGCCCCAAGCACTCAGCTCTTCCGGCATGAAGCCTGAGTTGACCATGAAAGATGTTCTTTCGCCGAGCAGGCCGAAAATTCCTGCAAATTGTGTCTGATCTGGAAGAAGAGAGAGCGCTTTGCGAAACATGTCTTGGGCAATCTGAAGAATTGTATGGTGTATCTTGCTTGTCTCTGAATTATCTGGAGCTTTCGCTAGACGCTGTATGAAAATTGTAGCGTTTTGTGGGTCTTTCTCCGCCGCACGGGCGAGCCACCCGAAAGCTGACAAGAGGGAGGGAAGCAGAAAGGGCTCTAACAGGTAGTCAAGCCCTCCTTCCAACTTGTCCTGTGAGAGTCTTCCTTTCAACATTGCCGTCATGCATTGCCGGAGAAGCGTTGGAATCATCAGGTGCAATTCTTTGGCACTACAGTTCGTCGTAACGTCATCGCTGATGAAGTCTGATTCATAGAGGTTGTATAGCCAAGCACCGAGATTATTGCGTTCCTCGTCTGTCATCTGGCTGACTAGCTTCTCAGACTGGCCTGAGCTAAGATATTGAGCCATGAAGCCGTTGTGAATCGTAATTCCAAGTTCATAGTTGGAAAGCCCAAGTCGGAACTTTGTGGCCACAATCAACAAGAGGATACTGCCAAACTCCACATAGATTGGCTGAGACTCCCCATGTATATCCCATGTCCATTCGTCAATCAGCCGGCAAAGAGGCGAAAGGAAATAGCTTGGTTTAACAAACATCCCGAGTGCATTAATCGAGCTAGGCTGTCGCACTATAGCATTTGCCATGTCCTTGAGATGGTTCGTATCTTTGGCTTGGCAATACTGGTGGATTACTTCGACAATTGCTTGACTGATGCTTCCGGCGTTGCCGTCATTCTTGACGAGCTCGTCAACGAGGCGAGGCCCCCTAGAGGGATTGCCATTGACTCGGTCAACCAAGGCTTGTTTTGGAAATAGTGCTTTGGCCGAAATTGGATTTTGATCTTCTTCTGTCAGACTCTGAACCGAATCTGCCGAGATGAGACGGTGTAAAGCACAAACGTGCAAGAAGTGTCTGGCAACCGAAACAGCATCCGCATTTCCAAGGGCATTTAAATCGTTCCACAATTCTTGCAGGTATTGTTCTGTCGGTAATTGCTCAAAGCGAGAAAGGAGTTCTAAGACAGTAGGAAGCTTGTTGCGTAAATAGATATGGCATTGCATCTTGTACAGCTGCTCAGAGGACTGCGCAGGCTTGGTTAGGGCATCGAAAGAGGAGACAAGAAGATCGCTGAATGCTAAGCCATTGTTTCCTGGGTATCGATACCTTAGAAAGTTGCATAAGGCGGTATCGTCGATGGTGGAAGCGTTCAGGAGCTTGGTGTAAAGGAAGATGTATGTCGCAAACCTTGTTGGCATAATCTGAGCATTGGCTATACTCGTCTCGAATTGTTCCACCATATGAGCTTCTTGAGCGCGGTCGACAGCAGAGTCGGATGCTTCAAGTAAAGCTGGATACTTCTGTGCCTCAGCAAGGAGTTGCATAGAAATATCAGGGAATGCGGTCATGCTACCATCAAGGGCTTGGCGTATTGCGAGATTCAACGAGTCTTCTCGGTTACCTCCAGCGAGCTTGAGAGCAGAAATACCTGCGGTGGTGTTCATAGACGTGATCAGAAAAATGCAAATGGCACCAACAAGGACACTAGTTTGCTCGTCGATGTGCTTTCCCTCGAGGCTATTCGAGAGCCTGAACAATGTCCGTAGCCATCTGGAGCTCAAGATGATGCAATTGCGACTCTCTGCGGCTTTCATGGGAAGACTAGATGTGACCACTGCCAGATCAGTAATGACTTGTGCAAGAGTTCTTGATCGGTGGGTAGCGTCCTGAGAGCCTTTTTTGGTTCCCTGCTGCCAGCACAAGATACTTGCGGAGAGACAGTCTGATACAGTCGAATGCTGAGAGGTCAATATGGCCTGTAAATATCCTGAGACAAGCGGGTCATTGTCAAGGCAGAAATTCAAAGCACTTATAATCAGACTCGCCACAAGTTCTGAACCTGTCGGCTCCCATTTCTTGATTCCGAGGTCCAGTAACTGCCTGAACTCTTGCGGTGGTAGTCTTTGATGAAGGCATTGTCTGACCAGGATGGCGGTTTGAGATCGAGCCATTCTCCAGCCCTTTCAGATAATATTGTACCAATCCAGGAAAGCTTCAAGTGACCATCATCGGGAGAGGCCCTTCATCATGTCTGGCAAGTCTGTGACGCCTAGAAAGATTATCCGTACTAGAAGCACAAGCCACGTTGTTGCTGACTGATGAATCGAGGGTCACTTGTCGTGTATATGCCGCACATGCAGTTGGCTACGCGCGGAGGAAGGCGCGCTGGTAAAACGCTTGGCAATCGCAGATTCACCTGACCCGCTTCGCTCCTGCACCTTCTTCTTTCTGCATACGCGAGCACCTCAAAGGGTCTGAGTGGTTTCACTGAGACTCAAATGCGATGTTCCGCACTCTTCGTCAGTCACTCGAACATGACGGCGCTTTTGGAAGATGTTGGAGACCTCCTTGAATAGAAACAACCTCCGATTTTGGCCACCGTTTTTCCTACATTATGACCCTCAGCAATGATCGAATATGTTCCTTAGACGCCGTATCGCAGGCAAAGATCAGGTCATCCGTACAAATACATTGCTTAAACGACGTTGTGCTTGAGTTGATCAAGAATGCTTTCGATGCGGAGGCGCGACACCTCAAAATTGTGCTGAATTATGCTCAGGGCTTCTGTTCCGTATCAGACGATGGTCAAGGTATTCCTTCGATAGAGTTCGGCAAAGACGGCAATCTTGCGAAGGCATACTGTACGTCGAAGACTGGACGCTCGTATACGTATGGTCGGACTGGGCGATATCTTGCGGCTCTAGCTGGAGTGGCGCTACTGTCAATTGCCTCCCGGCCTAACGAAGACGAAACCAATGTCCTGTGGCTAGACCACTCGGGTCGCATAGCCCATTCGAAAGAGAGCTCGGAGGAGGTGGAAGGGGAGAGAGGGACAAAGGTAAAGGTGTACAACCTGTTCTCAAAATTGCCGGTCAGAAGCAGATATCTTGCAGAGCGCTTCTCGAACCCAATCGAGGTTCAGAAGGAATTTGATAAGCTGAGGCACACATTGACGGCTCTTATACTTTCTTTTGGACGACAAATCGATCTCTGTGCCACGCACTCTCAACCTTTCTACAAATACCGGCACAAGGGGTGCCATCTACAGCAAGCGATTTCTGCTGACTCTGATTCAACAAGAAAGCGCAAGTATGCCATTGCCACTCTACGCTGTGCTGGCTACTTGGACATAAACCAGGGCATCGACTGGCGGACAACCACGATTGACTCGGGCGGAATCAAGATTTTTGCAACAATTTCTTTGGCGCCGATGCCGCATAAAGTGGTGCAGTTCATGGCTCTGAATCATTTCCCGTTGAGTAGGAGAGATCATGCCGAACTCTTTCAAAGCGTCAACTCTATGTTCGACGAATCTGCTTTCGGCGTCGCCGGTGTTGAGGATAACGCCAGCTCGGATTTTCCGCAGCCCTTCATGCCATCTGCTCGTCGTCCTCGTCAGGAGCAGAGGAAAGGCGTCGATAGATGGCCGATGTTTGTCATATGGATAAACACAGAATTCGAACATTTCCATGGCTCGTTACTAGTTCCTGCAAGAGATCCTAGGGCTGAGGAACTCATGAGCCGGATCAATGCGTTGCTGAAATCGGTTACTTATGAGTTTCTGCTGACACACGGCTTCTTGTATGCAAAGCATGTTGGAGATGCCACGTCGCCGGATTCTGTCTCTCAGCTCTCAGTAAAGGCAGACAGTGACTCGAGGCTCTGTGATGTGTCGCAGCCTGGGCAGAACTTCCGACATTGGTCACGGGTCAAGTCGAGCCACCGGTCCGTCATGGATGATATTCTGACTGGACTGCCGTTCCAAAAGACCAAACAGTCTGGCAACATGTTGGCTCTGCAGCAGGTCATCAAACGGGACCATAAAAACTCTGACTCTGATAACCCCCTAATAGCGGACGAGCCAGCATTGCGCCCAATCGAATCTAGGGAACAAGCTGAAGACATTATTCCGCAAGCACACCGGTGGATAGATCCACAGACTGGCCGGACTTTGAAGGTTGATAATCGCACTGGCATGATCATCCACCAGGCATCGTACGCCATCGGAGCAAGCCTCGACAGAGGCAAATCTGTATCTCAAACAGCGGGAATGTACAGTATACGAAGAAATCGACGGGGAAAGATCTCTACTCCACCACCGGCGCAAACGGTGGAAAATATCAAACGACATTACTTCAATTGGACTAGGAGCTGTAGCGATCCGATCCGATCGATCTCGCTATTTGACGAGCCGGGAGTAAGCTTGCAAGGACAAGCATCAACAGGCAGAAACCGAATCGCTCACTTCCGGCGGGCTTTCAGTCAAGGCAACGGATACAATACTAATGGTATCAGTCATCTCGAGTTGCCGCGAATATCTAGAGAAGCTTTGAGACATGTGAGGATCATGCGGCAGGTGGACAACAAATACATCCTCGCAGTGGTTCCTGGCAGGGGATTTGACCATAATAGCAGCTCACAGGTTGTTCTCATTGATCAACATGCAGCCGACGAGAGATGCAGAGTCGAAGAACTACTGAGGTCTGTCTCTAGGGATGATCCAACCACGTTGGCAGCGCCTATCACATTAGAAGTTTCGCAGTCTGAAATTCGGTCGATGAGTAGACTGAGATTGCATTTTGCTCAATGGAATGTTCTCTACGAGGTCACGGATTGGTCAAACGATCAGATACCTGCTAGCAGAGTCAGTTCAGGTATGAAGCGACAGCAAATCCAAGTCACTGCTCTCCCCGCTGCTATAGCCGAGCGCTGCCGTCTCAACCCTAAATTGATCATGGACCTGCTACGAGAAGAGATTTGGTCAGAGACAAAACATCGTTCTGCGGCCCGTGTAATTTCAGCCAACTCAAATGGCGGCGAGAGACTTTCCAAGAAACAAACTAGTGCAGGCGAAGGACAATGTCCGATGCTTTCTGCCTCCCCGATTCCGTCACGTCTTCTCAACTTGATCAATTCTAGGGCGTGTCGCAGTGCAGTCATGTTCAATGACAAGCTTACCTCCGCACAATGCGAAGACCTAGTCAACAAATTGAGCAAGTGCACATTGCCCTTTCAGTGCGCACACGGAAGACCAAGCATGGTTGTCCTTGCGTCACTGGATGCCTTTCCTAACCACAATCCTTTAGCCTCACAACCGACTGATGGCCGATTCAAGTCTACCTTCGAATCAGGGTCTTCCACGACAACCTCAAATATCACTCCAACGGGCAGTGGGTTCGGACAAGCTACGAATGGGGGTCAAATGACAGAGCATTTTACGCCGGCACAGACCAATAGAAGCGCCCGCTTTACGTTGAACACAATCGATGACAACCAGAATAGTTTTGGACACGCCTATCGTGCTTGGATCGAGTCGCAGACCAGCTAATCCCACAATCTGTATTATTTTCTACGTTAAATACACGGGGAATCGACCGGATACAGGCCCCGTCCAAGTCAACCATTGTTTCACAACGACGTCTTCGTCATCAGGTATCGATGCGACGATGAACGCAGATTGCATACGAGCTAACGCATGCTGGTTACCTGCAGAAGGCTAAGCAACGGAGTTTGCGTCCTCGGCGAGACGAGGCCGGAAAAACGACCACCTGGTCATCTGATGGTGTACGATGGTCAGCACAACTCTAGCGCAGAAGGTTGACAACTGCCAATGACTGAGAGCGTTTTCTCGGCGAGGCCGGCGTTGCGACCATGTCGAACTAAGATCACTGACTGGTCGGAAAGTTGGCGGTGATAATGCAGAAACGTTTTGGTTGACATGAGTACGACCTATTGGAAGGCGAACATTTTTGGGAAGGGGGGGCTTCTTTCTATTGAGTTTAAAGTTTGAAGTCAAGGTGTAAGTCAGATCTGATATACAAGAGCTCCATTCAATCGAGAGACACAAAGCCTCACAATTAGCATAGAAGAAAGCAAATTCAAAACAAATGTGAAACCAACATCTCGTTATCAGTAATACGGCGCATCCACATGCTTTCGTGTCTCGTCTCTCATAGCCCATTCAACAGATGCTCCTTGATGTCGGCATTCGTGTCCACTCCGTTCATTTCATCATCGCAACATGCGTACGCGTTGCCAGCGACCAGCTTACCACGTGCCGCAGAACCTTCCAGAGGCCTTGCAGGCAGTAAATTATTGCTGCATCGCACCACACCTAGCGCCACTATTGGACTTTTGCGTCTCGTAGTCCGGCAAATCGCCCTTGACGATGGCAAACGGCTCGACAGTGCAATTCCGTCCTAATTTGACCCCGGGATATACTACCGCGCCGGGCCCAATGATCACTTCACTGCCAATAGTCACCGGCAGAGCCGTGCACTGCTGGCCATCTGTACCCTTGCGATTGACGTGCCCAGTCACGACATCATTTGTGAGAATCGTGACATCTGCACCGATCCACGTCCTCGCGCCAATCTCGACTGTGGCCGAATCGTCGATACGTGTGTTCTCGCCTATGAAGACGTTATCATAGATGCGGATATTGTAGCCATACGTGCAGCGGAATCCTGGCTCGATCTTGACGCCGGGCCCAAGGCTGCCCTCTCGGCTGTTTGGTGCTAGGAACGAGTGTGTCTTGTCCTTTAGGGGATGGAAGACCTTGAGGAGCATAGTCTGTAGTTCCTCGTCACTTACGCCACTGCCCCACTGGCAGGCGTTGTTGTAGCGAAGTAGTGCGTTTGCGCAGCGCTGACGCTCATTCTTGAGGGTCGGGTCGAAGTAATTGTAGGGTGCACGGCGGAGCATCTTGCTCCGTTCTACGTCTTCGCTAGTAAAGGTCTTGGAAGAGTAAGAGGCACTGGCGGTGTTAGCCGTGTTGGCGGTATTGATTCTCGCGCCAGGGGGGTACTGGGGCTGGGTGGTGTCGATGCGTGGCGGATAGGATTGATGACGGGCACCATATTCTTGCTGTGAAGGAGCAGGATGGTAAGGTTGTTGATGTTGTGCCGGTGGTGGCTGCTGCTGCTGCTGCTGTTGGTGATGTTGTTGCCACTGAGCTTGAGGAGGTCCTGACACTGCGCTGGGTGCTGGTCCGGCACTTTGCGCTTGAGTTTGTGGACGAGACATTTCGCGTTGCGGTGTGGTTGAGTACTCTTGCCTTGGCTGATGGTGATGCTGCTGTGGCGCTGGTGGCGGCTGCTGTTGCTGCTGATCAGGTCTTGTGAGCTCAGAGAAGGGTGGGAGGTGATCTGGTGGATATGAAGTTTGTGGTGAAGGCCCGTGCTGCGGCTGCGAATGATGATTCTGTTGTGGCCATTGATGTTGGTGTTGTTGCTGCCCAGAATAAGGCGGTCGGGAGTCGGCTGGCGTGGACGAATTTGGTACATATTGTGGACGTGGCTGCTCGTGGCCGTCTCCAGCCACGGTTGGCCTCAATTGAGATGCTTCAGCATTTGAAGGATTCGCCGAGACAGGCGTGATGGTGCTGTCTTGGTGAGGATTCTGTTCGTCATTCTCCTTGGACTGTAACGGGACTGGCTGCTTTTGTGGTGTTGGCTTGTGCCAAGTACCTGCTCGTGTTTGGTTGTAGCCCTGGCACGGGAACCCACCACGTATACAATTGTTGCCTGCTCAGGCGGTCAGTAGCTTGTCTTGGATCTTCTCGGACGGTTTAGACTCACAATGAGGTCTACCTTCATCACACTTCTTTTTACGACTTCGGCAAGTGATGCAGCCGGTCTTGGTACGGTTGCTGAAATTCCTCTTTCGCTTTTGTCCTGGTTGTAGAGTTTGCGGGCCATCTCGGCCTTCCTCCATCTTCTCCTGATCGACGCCGTTTGCTGAGCTTGCATAATGATGCTCACTGGCGTCTCGTGAGAAAGCCTCTGCAAGTCGGTCCTCAGGGTTCGACGAATGTGCTCCACCTGCGTTGTTGTAGGCCCTATCATACGCGTACCCCGACCGATCTTGACCACTCGGAGTAGTCGAGTAGTAGCTGTGAGGAGGTGATTGATTAGTTGCGCTGTCCAAAACATGCAGAGCCCTGTCCGCCAAGTGTTGCTGCTGGGTCTCAATGCGTTTGGGTGGGTGGTAATCGTACCGACGCGGTGAAGGGAGACCTTGATCTGGAGACATGGATCTTCTTCTTTTGTGCTGCGACGATTCATGGCCATTCGTGTCCCAGTTGACAGCGGTGCCATGGCGACCAACGCTTGCAGTGCTGTGTCTTGGAGAGACATCAGGGCTTGTCGCACTGCTTTCTGAACCGTCGTTAGTCTTGTCCGTTGAGATCCGAGACTCATGCGTACCACGACTCTGTGGAGGGGTAATGTTGACCGCAGTGAAACCACGAGTGCCAGCCTCGGAATCACCGCGACGATGCTCATTGCTCGCCGAGCCTATTGAAGAAGGCATTGTCACTACCGCAGAAGGCATTTTGATGGATGCAGAGGCAAGGAGATCGAAGATGTTGAGTGCAGGCAAGAAGCGACTGTATGCTCGAATCCAAGCGCCCAAGTTCAGGAGATGTGGTGACGGAGAGAATTCGTAGCGCGCGCTGAGCACGGATCTCTTGCGGACAGGCGCCTCTCACATCAGAGGCGACGTTGAGGAGTCTGATCGATGCAAGGTTCGGGAAGTTTCAAGAAGACAGCGGCTAGAGGAGGGGGGAAGCGAATCGTGTAGGTCTTCAGCGGCTGCGGCTGTTTGGAGGTCGAAAGTTTTGCATGCAGGCGCCTACAGCGATAGAAGCGCGCTTAACCCGGACGTGAGCTATGGATGCTCCTTTGATGAGCGAGCAAGGTGCTGAAATGTGCAACAGTGCAGGTGTTTCGGAGGTGTAGTTGACAACGTAAAACTGCGCAAAGGCGGCGTGTAGGGGACGGGTCTGTCCAGTAGACAGCAAAAGGCAGAGGAGGGGAATGGTGCAGGATGACAAGAAAAGAGAACAGAGCCCGGGGGAACGGTATTCGACGGTCCGTCACGAAGTGGCAGAGCGCCTGTGGCGGCCATGCTAGACTCGAGCTTGCCAAAATGCTGGACGTGGGTTGGAGGGTCAAGCTGCCGTGGGAAGCACGATCACGATTGGGGGCTAGAGACTTCCAACTGCCATGCCATGCCATGGGGACGTGCGTGCCGCGAGATCAAAGTACCGCACTTGCCGCATCAACCGCTGCCGCGACGACGTCTCGGCCAATGACTTCGTTTAAGCCCCTGTCTTTTAGCGTTGGACGAGCAGTCCCCTCGCGGCTAGCCGAGACGCCCACTCTCGGCTGCGCACAGTAGTCATCGCGGGCTTCAACTGCGAAGTGTACAAACCGGTAGTATAATGGGTCTGAAACATGTAGCGCCGAGGCAAGGCAATGAAAACGAACTGTCATTGATCTGGACGATGAGATGATCAGACGAGAGGAGATTCATCGGCAGCGTTCACACTAATGGCGCTTGAGGCCGCTTCAGGTAAGCGCGACAGCGGCTTCGTCGAGTGTCTCAATCGGAGCCAGGCGCACCTGGCTCCCCTGCGAGACCTTGGCCACTCGCCGTTGCAGGTGCCGCGTGATTCTGTGTCTGGGCTACTGCAAGCTTGCGGACCTTGAATACAAATTGGAGACGCACGCCCAGAGACGCTGCGTTGGAATTGCTTCTTCTTCTCCGCGGCTCTGTCCTTCCGTCCTCGTTGGGGCCGGCTGTGTGAAGCTCCCATTCGAGCGACAGCTCTAATGAAACACTCTTTTTTACCACCATTATAATTACGACCACCGAGTCCAATCATCTTGGGACATCGTCCTCAGCTGCAATGGTGTTGTTGCGTCTCCGGTGTCGCTTTAGCGGCGGCCACAATTTCTGCACACATCTCCGGTTAGCTGCATGGTCTTATCAAGTGGCACACTTGACTGCCTAGCTTCTCCTTACTCCAAGTCAAACGCTTAGCGACCCTGCTCTTACAACTGCCCAACCCTGTCAACTGTTCTTTAGAGCTATGATTGGCCACTTTTCCTTTGTGAAAGCGCTCATCTGATCTTTTACGCCTTAGACGCCCAATGATCACCGTTTGCGCCGCTGGCTACTGGCGTCTTCCGGCAGAAGCAGATTTCGTTAGCGATCGAAGGAAAGTCAAATGTTCTGCCAATCTATGGATCCATCCTCTACACCATCTTGCAAGCCAGAAACAAGACTCGAAGCTATTATTGTGCACTTTAAAATGCAACTCTTAACTTGTGTGCATCAGCCCTTCCGTCAAAGCCATCTCACAGAAGTGTACTCACGGTTTCCGCCCCTACGCTATTGATTCAAGCTTACACTTGGTTCTATCCATGTGCCATTTCTTTGTCACAAATCGATTGGGCTTGATCGTCTCGAATGCGCAAGTTGGGCAAGATGCATCCTGCTGCAACCAACCACGTACGAGAAGCTTAGCGCGCATCAGATTCCGAGCATTTCTGACACGCAATGTAAGCGGCCTCAAATTTCGTTCTCCGTATGGCTACTAATCACATCAGACTTCGCTTCCGGTCTCGCAGAGGTGGCTGATCAACATTCATTGGCTACTCTGTAAACGGAGGCATGTGCTAGAAGAAGTGAGCTTCTGCAAGTGATCAAGAGCTTCCGCCTTTGGAGATGATCTATTGCAATCCCTGCTGAACTCTATTTGTGTTCGTTCCATCACGACACTTGATTCGACGGCACCTAATTCTTAGCGACAACTTGTCTCGGAATTTAGCCTCAAGGAAGTCCTCGTCGGGAATTCGGAGGCTCGAAGCTGACGACGGCTTCAAGCGCACCTCGCGCATCTCGCCGTTGAAGTTGCTCAGGACATCTGCGATTCCACGCCCAAAACAGGACACAATCTCTACACTCGGTCTATCAGCGATGATACTATCTGGTGCACAAGAGCAGAAGCTCGATTTTTAGCAGCTGAAGGCAGCGGCGATGCACCGAATGGTCCAAGTTGACGCTCGTTCACACTCATCATATAGTCGGCATCATATGATAGGCCTTGGCACACCTGTTCGCATAACTGCCACTCCAGCGAATTGCGGCTAGGCATATCGCATGTTCAGCATTATGTGCTAGGGAGACCTGCCAGAGGGATGTTGGTCGCTTATACGTCTACTACTATAGACCAGAGCTGCTTCCATAGAGAATAGATGGCCGTCACCATATCAAAGTCAGCCACCAGCCTAAGGAGTTTTCAATATACCATCTTCAACCACAAAATGAAGGGGTTTTCTCTAACGAGCGTATTTTCTTGAAAGAGAATTGACGTAAAGTCTTGGGAATAAGGACTGTCCTTCACAAGCACGCTCCAGGCGGTTTAGCTGGTTCCAAGTCTTGTCCAACCAGAAGCGGCGTGGTTATACCGAAGCAACTTATCTACCGAAGACGTTTCTACCAAGAACCTGCTTCGAGGCCACCGCCAACTTCGCTGTCCAGAATTAGGATAAGGTGCCTTCATGTGATAAGCGTAGCTTCAATCTGGACGAAGCAGCCCTTTTCTCGACTCATAAATTGCCTGTCTCCATTATTGTGGAAGCCGACAAGCTGTTGCGGGCGGAAACAGCACTCGCCCCATCACCAATGACTTATAGGTTCATCGAAACGAACGGCAAGGGCGGTCCGGCGGAGACGCTTCCGAGTACGCAACTGCCCCTATAACCCAAGCCCTAATCAGTATGCTTTTAGTCTAGCATCTGCACATATATCGTGAGGGCTCCTTGATAACATGGTCATTTTACCTTCGTTGTATGATTGAGGTAACAAGAAGTACGAGACCATCATTTTTGAGAGAATGTGTGTATACTTAGCGGGACCGATGGTGACGGCCAAAAGCTGTTGCCATCATACCTAGCTTACAGGTATTCTCTACCAAGTCTACGCGTCCATCCATTGCTGAGAGGGACAAAATCTGCTCACCTCAAGCACCGCAGGCTTGATGGTGATGTTGTACCCTGCATCTGAGGGAGACTCGAGGCTGCTGGTCAAAGCAAAAATTTGAGCAGGTTCAGCAGCAACCTTGACTTTCCATCACAAGTGTGAGTCTTGGTCGTGGAGTAATCTTTTCGTTACTTCCGCGTGCACAGGTATGCTGAAGCAGACTAGATGAATCATAGCGTCCCTTGGTGTTGTTGACAAGTCATATTCGACACCATGTTACGCCAGGTCGGCGTCATTGAGGTACGGCCCCAATCTTGTCATCGTACCTTTACTATGTAGCCATTGCGTTGCTGACTCGATGAAACAGCGGGCCTGACAAGCAGTAGAAAATCGCCTCTCCACTTGACGACTCGCGAATCGTTCTTGCCCGACACGAGAATAATGGCGTTGTGCACAAAATCATGCGCGGATTGCACCGCACCTATGACAAACATTCCACACACATCCTCACCTCTTGCTGTCTACAACATCTAGTTGATCGTGAATCGGTCAATGGGGTTTCATACATTTGGTGATCAATGACACATCAAGCTTCCGTGAGATACGAAAATCTGCGAACTTGGACATCAGGCGAGCCTATCGACCTGGACACTGCTAAGCTCCAGCCTGACTCGAAATATTTTCACACATCAATCTATGCTGGTGTTTACTACAGCTCAAACGTCCTTATGAGCACCAAGGCTCGAAGACAACCAGCGGGCATTAGACGAATGGCTTTCGAGGTTGCTTCAAGATCTTGTCATGACTTTAACGGTGAAGAGCTGGATTCAGTTTCGTAATAGGCAAGGTGAGAGACAAAGATGCCAAAAAGGCGGAATCATTGCCCTTTTGCAAGACATCGAAGTCGAGAAACAAGCAACACAGAGCACTCTTCGGCTGTCACGTTCCCAAGCGCAGCTACCACAACTGTTATCACCAAGGACGAGCAACAGAGAAACGGCGGTCACAAAGCTTACATTCGTCCTTAGAATTCTAATCCTCACTGCCGTCACGGTCACGGCCAATTCGTTTAACGCGCAGTCCATATCTGCGCCAACCTCGTCGATACCTCTCCTATCTGCTGTGAACCCAGAGTCGCGGGTGTTCTGAAGTTAAGTTACTCTCCTCCTGAGCCGCGATTAACAAAGACGTCCAACCTCCCCGATTGACATGAACACTCGCCCTTGTACCACAGCAGCTGATACCGCGGGGTTCTCTCTCCATCTGTGCCGCCAATGGTACCGCGGAGTACTGCAGTTTAACGAGGTTATGGGGGAATGGTATTAATTGCCCTGGCACTACCGTCAAGGGTGCTGGCGGAGGTGCCTGAGCGTATGAATCCGCCTCTGCTCACAAGATGCCTTTTTCGGACTGCGGCAGTAGATATAGCAATTAAAATTCTGCTTGTTCTTGATCGTTGCCTTTTACTCCACCTGACGTCTGCGCAAGATTAGGCGGTACCGGCTGCAACAACGACCGTGTTCGGCCACCGAAGTGTCCAGCTTACCGCCTGCATACCCACCAGGAGCAGCTCAAAGGCTCTTCGAGCTCAACGAGCTTTCCTCTGCAGAACGAGTACATCATGCGAGTGCCAAGTGCATGCTACTAAGTGTGGTCTTGAATCTTGCGCAACAAGCGACACCTCACTCTCCTGTACCGCTTCGGGTACCACGAGACGGTAACAGCTGACGTAACTTGAAGAAATGGCCTCTTTCACATATGCTTGTTTGTTAGTGCAATGACCATGACATAACAAGCAAGTCAAATTGAGACGGGGATTGTTCGATTTCTCGCTTGGAACGTTTGATACGTGGTTGAATGAATCTGAACTCCCCTTCGAAAATCTGAAATCGGACGATACCATCAGTGAGGAACGCCGGAGGCGTTTCGAGCCTCGCGAAACCCCTCAACATGTCACAGTGGGCTGGACACCAGTGATCGCGGCCCCACGAATGCCTACCGGTCTCCCGCTCTTGCTTGCATCAGAGCTACTGACAAGCGGATGTGTTCGGCCGTTGGGGTTTGCTGCATTACGCTGGATTCACTGAGTCTCGTATCATAAGCTCTAGACTTGGTTCTGACCGGCTAGATGGTCGAGGGTTGTCCAGCTCAAACGCGTACCGAGGAAGGAGTACATTCGGCCCATCAGGTGTCATGAAGATCTGTTTGCTGATCCGTTGCGCCGGTGATATAAGGGTTCAAATAATCTAGCGACGGTCTCAGGGCTTCTGCAGATTGCAAAGCTGGACATTGGCGCTCGTTGGTACCCTAGGAGGGTTGTAACACGGGGCCCAACGGCGATGATGCAAAATCGATGTGTCTGTGATCTGAAGAGCAGCACAAGGGCCGTGCACTCAATCGGTAATGGCAAGAATAGACACGTCAACGGAAACAATTTCTGCTTGCAAATTTAACTGCAGGTACATGCTCAAGCTTCTCAATAGCCAGCTGCATCATCCAGGGCCGGCTCAACACCTTCTTGTTTCATCTTCGCACTAACATCGTCAACTTCTTTCCATACTCTCAAAATATTTCCGCCGACAATCTTCTTTGTATCTTCATCACTTACGCCCATTTCCAGTAGTTCGGCCACCAAAGCTGGAAATTTGTCGACCCCATCGAGACCTCGAGGCGCATTGTTGCCCATGCCATCAAAATCACTGCCGAGACCAACACGATCATAGCCAATACGCTCGCCTATGTAAGTGATGTGTCTTGCAACTTGATGTATTGTGTTGTTGGTTTCATAGAACGTAGGCAAGGAGAAATGAGGATCTTCCTGCTCGGTGAAATCATGCGGTGAAGCGATGCAAGAGATAAAATCAGGAGAGAAGTTGACCATGACGAGGCTATTCGTTTCCGACACAAGGTCAAGGATGTCATCGCGGACATTTCGCGGATGCGGACAGATGCTGTATGCAGACGAATGGCTGAACACAATCGGGGCTTTGGAAAGTCTGTGACCGTGTCTGTCCTGAGACAGGACCGCTCTTTGCGTCCAATAACTCGTGTGACTGAGATCGATGATCATGCCTATTCTATTCATCTCTCGAAGGACCTGCTTTCCTCTGTCAGTAACAGCCCCTTCCTTTGGTCTCGACACGCCATTAACGACATTCGGCGGACTGGTGAAGTCATTCCAGACCAGAGCAGCATCCGCAAAAGGGTTGTGGCAATTCCATGTCAGTGTCGCCATTCGAATACCTAGATCATAGTAATGTCGTAACGTACTCAACGGCGCTGTGGGTAAAACCTGATGCAGTCCCTCAATGGAAATTGGCCCGAACATTGACTTTGTTGCATGCCACTGCACCAGCATTTTCTCACGACCACTAGAAGATATGTCTGCGCCCGTGAAGTCTTGATGATACTGCGCCTGCAAACGTCTCAACAGGTCAATCTGCTCAAGTGTATGAGAGGCTGCCGTAGCATAGTTCGAGTCTGTCATGTCATAGCTCGCATTGGGCGGGCAAGCTACAAAAGCAGACCAGAATGCCCCTCCAACTTGCCCAGAACGCAGACGCGGTAGGTCCAAATTCAGGGGCATTGTACCATTTTCAAACTCTTTTCTAAACCGATGGCTAGTGATATTGTTCTTGTACTGTGAGCGAATAAAAATCGCCAAATCATCGTGCCCATCGATAAGAGGCGTTGAGTCTAATATCGCTTTCGCCCGCTGTTCAATCGATCGCTCAGGCCCAGGATGAGGCCGAGGCCAGGGAGGATCAAGAGGCGTATGAGGCGCTGGCCACGATTGATCCGCCCTAGAATTCACGAAGGAGACCACAACTGCGATGAGCACAGCAATAAGAATCAGTACAACGATGCCCTTGAAGAAACGTGTCAAGACATCTTCGACTGTTCTTGATGGGTCTTCTTCCTCTTCATCTATCCTCTCGTCTCCGGCGCGGCGACGCTCAGCCAGCGACCCATACTCGTTGTGCCACTGCCCAATTGCGGATGTCGTACTTTTAGAAGTTGGATCTTGCCATGTTCCGTCATCGATTTCAACGGAATTATGCTGCTGCTTGTGATAATGAGAAGAGGTTATCTCAGGTGCAGGATCGTTCACTGGCAGTAACGGATCGGTCTCCTCAGCTGTTGAATGCATCGTTCACGTTAGCATGGCAATCATCACAAGATGTCTAAGAGAAGCATTGATAGGAGGAGCTGTCAATGCCGGAGATGAAGCTTCGGCTGCAGGCAGCTGCCACGAGAGTGGACGGGTTACTGGTTGTTGTTAAGTACCGTAACGCTGAATTGGGCTCAGAAAGCTCTCAATATCACTGTTAGCCCTTTCTCAGTGTGCTGCAAGCACCATGGCACATTTTTGGGGTATACATTCTCCTTGTATTGTTCCATTTACTGTTCCGATCGTGAGGTGCGTTTTTTTATCTGTACTGAGCACAAGATGTGTCACTAAAATAGTTAGTGTCACAGGCTCCTGTACGAGCTAAATCCAAGGACCCATTCCCGGCGTGCTTTATTAGCTTCGTGTTGACCTTGGACAGCAATCTTCCTCCAGCAATTGTCATTCTCCTACCTGACCGTCTACATGATTGGTTCTGCTGTTTTCTAGACTCAAGTACGCGGCGTTCATAGACGCTTCAAAAATAGAGACGTGCGCATTACCACCGCCTTCTTACCGTCACGATACTGTAACCTAGCTTGAAGCCTCCACTAATGCTAGGATGAACCCGAGAAGTATTGACCCGACGAGGAGAACAAGTGTCAGGCAGCATCTCCCATACCATTATTTCACAAAGTCACTTGTTTTGTGCGGCTGAGTATACAGTGTTCAAAACGGCGGAGAACGCCTTGAAACTTCAAACCGAGCTTTTAGTTTAAGCTAAACCAACGTGAGTGGCTTCTGCGAGTATCAAGAAACAGCTAGCACTCATACACGATGAGCGGCTTTGATGCAGGGGTCGAGCTTGAAGCGCAAAATGAGACAGCGACAGATCAAGCGATGAGCAGCCTTGACCGAACGGCCATTGATGTGCCGTCAAAGTTAGGGTGATATCGCACAATGACGGGTCTTGTGCATGCCCCGGCGCCTGTGTGACAATGGGACGATTGTCTGTTCTCAGAACAGATCTGTTGACCCTCGAAAATAAAGCTTCAGCCGCCAAATAAGTCCATGTAAGTCCTTTGCCTACGCCCGCGACGACTCGAACGACTTAAATTTATAAAACCCCAAGCACTCAATTCTTTGCATTTGCTCTCATGACCGTAGTGTTCCCAACGTTCAAAACACGCAGAAGCTAGTCAATGTGCTGAATGTACAGTACAACCGGAGAAGACGGACCAGCCACCTCCATTTTCTACTCGGCTGTCTTGAGGAGTCTGGTGAGGAACGTGTTGTACCAGATATCTAATTCTATGCATATTTCGGCCTTCAACTAGTCATAGCTTCAGCTTCTATCATTGTTGGTATCATCTACGCTCAGATTTTGAAGCCGCAGGTATTTACTGTGTACGTCCCATCCCTTCACCTATTCTCGGACTCATCACCGGACTTCTGACTCTTATCACATCTTTCTAAAGGTCAAATCCTGTCAAATCTACTGTAACAACATGCCAGTCGACAATGGCAGAGCCACCGGAGGATTGAAATCATGGAGCACATATTGCATGCGAACTATCGAATGTGGCTTGGTAACTCATCAAGACGTGTTGATTTATCTGCCTCGCCTATGAAATCATGATTAATGGTAGAGTTATCTACAAATCCGACGCATGGGCAACAATGGTTGATCCACCTACTCCCAAGAACAAAGATATCGACAAGGTGTGGCGAAGTCAGCCACCTACGAAGATGAGCCTGAACTTCAATAACCCAACACTTGCAACAGCGCCAGTTGCAATACGAAGGTCAACAAACACGCCCAACACCGAGGTCATGCAATTCCAGTGCCATTCAAAAGTCTGCTAGTGCATCCACACCAATGCTTGTGAGCAATGTCTTAGCGCCCCATTTGGGCAGACTTGTCGTTGCCACGCGCTTCATCGTGGACGCGCCGCTTGTTACAAGATCGCGGTCGGCCAAGGCTTGTGGCGAAGGACCGTCCCCACGACGGATGTCCACAGCCCAAACAGACCATGGGTGTGGTCTGAGGCACCCAAGCTCTTCTGGGACAGGTACGAGCTGAAAGGAGATTGAAACATTGAGATAGTCGATGACTACCTCTCCGTTGTGCAATGGTGGTGAGCTGAAAATGCAGTAAGAATCTCGTTTGAACCGAGCTCTGGAGGTTTTCTGCAAATCTTCTCGAAGCCAGGCGTTGGAGAACGCTTCTTCAAAAGTTTTAGGGTTGCTGTTTTTCCTGCGCGACACTTCACGGACGAAAGAGTAATACTTCTTTCCTAAACCGGAATTTCCAAGCATGCAATAGGGGACAAACTCATCGTTGAATCCAAGGACCACGTATTCGACCTGCCACCAGTCGTTGGCATTGTCGTCGCATCTTAGTTGAATCATGCCAGCGGTACCGTACAGGCCATTTGGGATTTTCAGCACGCCCAAACCATCATGTGGTAATACATATCCATCACGAGAGAAGAGCTTAGCGCGAGCAAGCTCCTTAGAGCGGTAGCCGGGAAGCTGCAGTGAGCGGACCCAAAAACCATGGTTCTGTGCCAAGGGTGCCTCAAGCTGTACCTGTCGGACGAGAAGTGTACGTCGCTTCTTTTCGACAACGTCCTCAAGAAAGTCAAGGTGAACGGACTCCACAGATCGACCTGCAACATCTACCCTTACGAATTGATCGATAACCGATAGTCGCTCTACCAGGATTCCAATGTACTGAGATGGAGTGCGTTTGTGGCAGCATTCCAGCATTGCGAGATACGTATTCATAGCGTATGGTATGGTAAAAAGGTTGATCGAAATACCGATGTTGGTCATTGAAAAGCCTTGCATTGGCCCGGCAAATCGAGGGGCTTGAATGATATCCTGACATGCAGCAAAGCAGGCCGGGCTGGAGGCAAGCAGCCCACTGCGCCGTCCAGGACAGAAATTCCTATCCCATGCGAAGATTGTGTGGTCGTTTGAATATTTTATAATCTCTTCTTGAAGCCTCCCAAACGCTCGCTCTGATTCCCCATATAACATAGGCATGCTCACTCCAAATAAGCCGAGAAGACAGTAAGCCTGGTCCTCAACTTGTGTAGTCTTGCGCCTCGCGGCCCAAGACAATCGCTGTGCGATGGAGCAGGTCGACGGATTTGCACCACGGAGCACATCGATATCGATCCCTGTGATATCCGCCAGTAGCTCGCTCATTTCAGTCTTCCTCCCCACCTTGTGCCAATCTCTGTCAAAGAATACGACTTCGGCTGGTGCTATCAGCTCTTGCAGTGTCCAACCTCGAGTGAACCATTCACAATCTTCGAAGCGCCTGTTACCTGTCTCGCTAAGGTCGTAGAGATAGACTAGACACACATGCGCCGCTTGGTACCATCTGAACATGGAGTTAATAGCTTCTGTCAGCTCGGATGAACTTGATTTGTCAATACAGCATGTATCAAGCCACAGCCATTCGCAGTCGTACTGCAATGCTTTGCGGCAGGCGCCATCGAGCTTGTAGAAGCCTTTCCGTTTCTCGAGCCTACCACAGCGGAAATCCTCGAAGGAAACTTCTTCATCCTCCCATCGATGGGAGACTATGGCATATCGCGGTGGAGGTCTTCCTCGAAACTCCTCCAGTTTTAATAGTCTCGCATTAATGAGGCGCATGGTGGCTGAGTATGCTCAATTGGTCGTCAAAAGGACACTGCCTGTGAATCGTAAGTCAAGTGCGCCATGATTGCTGCCTCGTTGGAGGAAAGGTGACCAGCCATTGTAAGGTCGCAGGGTCGCACTAAAGATAAGCATGTCAGATTGCGCCAGCTATCTTGCGAGCTGGCTGGACCTCCAAAGACCGTCGTAGCGACCACGAAAGGTGAAAGACTGGCCGAAACTTTGCGGCTGAACAGTGACAGCCATTGTTTCCCCTCTCCAACACCCCACATTACACGTGGCATGCATAAACCGCTGCAAGATTCCCAAAACGCATCTGTAATGCAGCGAAATGCTTTCCCTTTCTACGGCTTTTCGGAAATAACTCGACGTTGATCCGAAACCTAAGTGACCGGTGTGATCTCCATCGTCTATGTGAAACTTCTTATTCGCGCCGGACGGCACGAACGCGTACACGTGATAGTGGGTCCGCGGTTTGTTTCTGAACCATTCGTCCGTTTATGTGTTTTCCGAATAGCTGCGGATAGATCATGGCTTGGCAACATACATGAAAAGATCAGCCTGTCACAGACATCTAACAAGTCACTACTGTGTTTCAAAGGGTCAGTTTGGCTCAAATGATGATCCAGAGATATAATCCCTCCACTTCCTTTTGGGGCATCCTTCTTCCCTCATCGTCAAGGTGGTCGAAGACACTCCTGCTCTCACCCAATCTCTTCCAATTGCGCTGGTCATCCTGGTGCTTTTCGAACCAGTTCAGATATACGTACTTGGTCGTGCGATGCTCACAGTTCAGTGAGTACTTCAACTCGTCGTTGTACATGTTCAGCTGCGTCCGGAACCCATGGTTTGGGCATACGATTTGATGCATTGGACGGACGTATGCTGTCGCACCGTAGACATTGTTGTCCTGCAGATCCTTGTTGAGTCTGCACTCCAAATGACCAGGGCTAGAGTGTAATGAGAAACCCGAGTCGCTAAATGACCTATGGCTATTGAGAAAGTGCTTGTGGGAGTTGAGGAGGCAGAAATGTTGATGATCGGGAAGCGCTGGCGTTGAAGTGTACGAGCAGAGCTCCCATTCCTATTCGTCTCCGCTTTGTATTAGCGGGAATATGAGACTTGATCATGAGCTTCGCACCGTACGGAAAGTCTGCCACACTTGGCGAGCTGGGCGACCTATATCTTGTTCCTCTTGCCGGCTCGATGTTGGTTGGTTTCGTCAATTCGGATATTGTCAGCTTGTAGAGAGACGCGACTGGTGAAATCGTCGTTGTGACACGAGGCCTGGACAGAAATTATATGCTGCGGTACCCGGAGATATTATCGTGAAGCTCGAAGGCGGCCAAGCCCTCGATTACAGGTGCTGAGGAATCTTCTGCTTTGTCGTCTTTGGGCTGCCTCTTGAGCTAAGCCAATTACCCACTGCGAGTAAATTCAACTGTCTGATCGAAATCCTTTAGTAGGTTGGTTGCCAGTTCGTCAGGCTTCTTGATGATGAGCCGCTGGATTGTCTTTGCTACGCCCCTGGACGTTGGCAAATCTGCGAATCCGTGTCTGCTCGTGACAAGGTTGCAGACTGTGACGAGTTGCAAGATGTGAGGGTATAAGCTGTCGATTTTACCTGTCATCCACCCAGTCACTGTCTTTGTCATACCAAGAAACAAACCGTGCGCTATCTCGCTGGTTCCATTCGGTAAGCAGTTGGTGAAGGACGCTTCGCAAGACTCACCGAGCCTTATGTCAGTCGCTTGCGCCATTTTGGGCGGTGTCAATCCTATGTTGGAAAGTCCAGCCTCAGGGACGTCTATCACCAATTTGGGTTTCCGCGTCAACCGGGGAGAATGCTGCATCATCGTTGAACCATGACCTTCGCATCAAGTGTGAAGTACCTATTTTCCCTGAGTTTCGTAGAAGACAGGATGCTGGGCACAAAGCTTTCTAATGCAACTCCTAGGATGCGACGTGCTGTCAACGATTCACAGTTGGACTTCACATCTGTTTGGTTTAGGGATTCAATGATGGTCTTGAAAGAATTGATACATTTTCTTTGTTCTTTGCCGTTATTCGTAGCATATGGCCTCTACGCGTTCCTGGGCAAAGCCCACCATGAGTCCTTATCAAGCGTTCTAGGCGTGTGCGCAACGAAGTCGAGCATTTCACTACGCTGCAGCCTCGTCATCGCAGCTAGACTTCCAGGAAGTTTCCAGTACCGCAACATTGAATTCTGCTGGACAATTAAGCACACATCCTGCTTTTGGGTTGCTGCCTCGTTTCCGCTAATAAGCACAAGTGAGCAGCGTCGAAGCTATATACAAGCTTTTCGACAGTCGCCTGCTAAAGAAGGCATCTCATGAGGAGATGCGATGTACGACTGTCGTCTGGACATTACCGCCTTCCATCAAAAAGGTTCTCGCACTCCGGGCATTGAAACTGTCAAGCTGCAGGAGAGGTAGCTGCACGAGAATCCTTTTGGCAGGACATTTGCAGCAACAAAGCTTGATCTCAACTATATAACCAACCTTTTCACGGTTTGATCGAAGATGTCGTGGCCATAGACACAAGCTTTCATGCACATAAGTGAAGTCATCAGCTAGTGGGTTGTGAAGTCGGCTGATTCCAAAGCACGGAAGGCATTTATGGGAGACAGCAGGCTTTGAAACAAAACGATCTCAACCATAAGAGTCCGATCACGCCCCGCTCGATCAGTGTGTCCGCTTTTACAATAGTCCTCCATAAAAACCCACAACCCATGCAAGATTATCACCACCGCAACGTGTAAGACAGCGCAGAAGAATTTGGTAATGACGACTTCGATCACCATTTCGCTTATCGGAGCCTATGGTCCATCCACTGGCCAGGACTTGGATGGGCTAAGCTTCGTACCTCCGCGTCGTTTCACCCATAAACCCCGGCATGACTAATTGTGCTTAACGAAGGACTCGGTAATGTGACATTCAAGGGTCAAAAGTGCTTAACACGTACCGCGGTCTCAGGTGATCATTGAACGACACAGCAAGCTAGAGATGAGGCATGCCCACATCTACCTCAACCCTTGGTGAATCGCATAGCCTGATGAGGACGAACATCCTGGGTACATGAACCACTACGCTGAAACTGTCTGAAGGCTAATCGTATTGATATTCTGTATCCAAGAAGATCTGGCCTAGCGATGCCTCTCGGCGGCGCCACGCTTCTATTAAAACAATAGTCGGAAACTCATACAGCCCGACCAAGTAGCCACGACTGCGATGAACTGATGCTGAAAATGAAGACTCGACGGAATTCCTTTTTCCGATGGCATCGCAATCCAATGAGGAAGAAGCTACATGTACCCCGCGAGCGATCGCTCGATCTCTAACATCCAACTTCATGACTAGGATGCAGATTAGACAGTTTCTTTGGCTCGAGGGGACAGTTATTAACTGCGGCGATGGCAAGCTTCTTAGTAATCGAGTTCTCACGACGTCAGACTTGTATTTTTGATCCCGCTGTGCGCAGCGATCAATATGCTTCTGCTGGAAACACTGCGCGTCCTACCTTCCGCCAAGAGTAATTGGGCTTCTTGCTAAACACAGGGAAACTCAGCACTCTCATTATGAACAAAGGTGAGGAGTCGTCGTCGAGCGTGCTATCCGCTCCCCATGATGCCGAGTCTTCAACTGCACAGTCCGGTCGTGATCAGCAGCCGCCCTCGAAGTCAAGTCATTCTGTGAAAAGGAGGCACGTGACGACTGCATGTGCGCGTTGCAGGCAAGCAAAAGCTAGGGTGAGTACTTCCATTCGTTGCCGCTAATTCCATCCCTTTACAATCCTGCCGGTTACGACAGAGACTCACAATGTTGTTCGATCAAAGTGCGATGGAGTTCAACCGTGCGGGAGATGTTCCTATAGAAACGTCTCATGTGTCTACCAACGCGACGAGGATGACCGAAGTAAAGGCCCTCTGAAACGAAAGCTTGCAGAGCTGCAAGGGGACAGCGAGCTTTTACGCAACCTTCTTGAACATATCAGAGCAACGAACGATGTAGGCATCGAGCAAGTTGTCTCACTCATCCGCAGCAATGCATCTGCGGAGGAGATGCGCCAGGGCCTGATTGAGCTGACAGACGAAGCAACGTCAACGAGGGGGCATCGCAGTGCTGTTATGGACGAGGTGCAAATTCACACGGGCGCAGCTACTTCACGGAGCTTGTCAATGCCTGGTAGTCTCGAACTTGCGCAACCGGATTCGACGGCAGCTTCCTCGTCCCGCGGGGTTTTTAACATTGATAGGTTGACCGATACACCAACGCATCGTGTACCTGCCAGGCCTTGGACGAAGGTTACCCAAGATGATCAACTTGTTTCACATTTAATCTCACTTTGGGCAACGTGGGACCATCTCTTCCGAGATGGTATCGTACTTGAGCTCTTTCTTCGTGACATGCGATCCCAGACGCGGGACGTAAAATTCTGCTCTCCGTTTCTTGTCAATTGCCTTCTGGCGGCTGCATGTCCTTACTCAGACTATGAGGAGGCCAAGAGTCATAAGGGCAAGGTTTCGGCATTGATGGAGCACTTCGTCAATGAGGCCAAGGAGCATTTAAATAAAGAACAATTTATGCCCTCGATCACGAATGCCCAGGGTCTTGGAGTATTGCTTTTCGTGTTATCTAACATGGCTCAGGGTTTTCAGGGTTCTCACCTTGCAACACAGGCTTCCATTATGTGTGCAGAGCTCCTAAGTAGTCGTCACAGAGTTTTAAATATGGTCAAGTCAAAAGAGGAGAAAGAAGAACTATCTTACGTGATAGACCACACATGTTGGGGCGTTTTCAGCATGACGACAGCCTCAATGCTCTTGTGGGCGCGGCCACATTGCTCGCCGGTGCCACATTGTTCTTACCCGGATGCCACTGGTGTCGTCGCTCAGCTGCAGCAAAAGCACTGGTCGCCGTACCCTAGAGAGGGTGAAGAACAAAAGGCTTTCCTGGGTGAAATCTTTCGCGAACATGCGAGATTGGCAGTACTTGAAAAAGAAATGTCGCTGATTCTGTATGAAGACCTTGAAAACAAAGCAGAAGAGACGATTCTCGCTAAGCAAAAGGCTCTAATTGACCTAGATGCACGATTGATGTACTGGTTTGAAGGGTTGCCTGAGCACGTCAAGAATTCAGTTCCGTCATCGCCGCCTTCTGTCGTCATGTTAAGGTCAGTATCTCGTCCACGCTGGAACAAGAGGTACGTAGCTGATTCCTGCAGTGGGTGGTGGAGAGGCGTATTGATAACAATGCTGAGGGCCCGACTGCAATGCGGTCTCGATAACGACAGCTCGCGCATGGAAACCTCGGTTTCATCCCTACGGAAGCGACTCTTGAGCACAGCATTGCAGCAAGCGGATCTCATTAGACATTTAGGCTTCAAATTGGACCTCGACAGAATCAGTCCTGCAAGCGCTCGTGGTTTTGGTCTAGCTTTGGAAATTCTGCTGGAGGCAAACATTCCCAGCACAGATGGTCACTATCCGTACGACTCGCCGATCGCGGAAATATGCATCACCCTTCGCGCAATAGGGCGTCGCTCCCCATGTGTAGGTTCAGCCCTACAGGCAATTCGGCTTGATGCTCGCCAACGAGGTATTCGTCTACCACAAGAGACTGAAAGTCTCTTTGAGTTCGATGATTGATTTGACACAAGATTGGGTGAAGAGGAAGCGCTAAACCCAGGCACGTATCCTCTTTCGCCGACGCTGAACGCGATACAATATGAATGCACAGAGACAGCTTAGAGCTTACGTTCAGGCTGAAGCGCACTCACAAAGTTGACCCGAATAAAGTATTCAACAGTGCTGTAAAACAACAGGCACAACATCGGACGCAGTCTCAGTCGCAGCCTCGTTCAATATTAAGTATTCCAAGAGTGACTCGCATCTCTCAGTCACTAACCAAAAGTATTGACAATAGATTGGCAGTGGCATACGCAATCTCCTTAGTGCATCTCTGTCTTGAGGGTTTAAGGCAGACTTATTGTGTACTTTGGCTACTGGCTGCGACGATTCCACAAAGGACAGAACCAGAACAAACAGCTGATGCAACTTTTATAACTTTCGAGGCTATGAAGCCCTACCAGCCTCGGGGTCGATCAATTCAAATGCCATCGCCAAATTGTTCAATCATTATGCACAATCTATGGCATCAACACGACTGCTTTGTCTGCGATGATCAATTTCGGCCTCAAAGCGGCCTTTGGAATAGTCAACCCCTTTCGCACTGCATTTGAGACTGTCAATTGGATAGATTCCTGCTGTATGATCCAACTTTCTCGCCCGTCACCGCATGTCATTATTCTTGGTCATTCAATAATTTGGAGCGCAAGAGACTTGGTCTCACGTCCCCATTATACTGCAATGCAGACTCAGATTTGACCACTGTGTACCTAATGTTATCAATATCATTTTCACCAAGCAAGTTACAATCAAGGCGTACGACACTTTAACTGCTTCCATCCGTTCATCGAGCGGCCGAACGGTCTTGTACGAGGATGTAGAGGTTGGAGGTTCCGGCATACCAGGCCTTCAGCAAGCAAGTACGCAGCTAACAATTCTAGCCAGTCCTGCTGGGCAGACTCTTACAGATCTGAAGTTCGATGACCAGCATGTACTTCTGATGCAGACCCCTCGGGCGATAAAGCCTAGTGTTGGATCTAGACCGTCTTTGAGGCTGACTCGAAAAGCAGTACACCGCAAATGCAACCTGCACTGCAAAGCCCTGACATCAGAGGCACACTGCGACCAGTCTCAGGTAGCTCAAACCCATCAAGAGGTCGTGGTAGTCGTGGAAGGGTTCGTGGCAATTGCGGCAGCGGCAGAGGCAGCAAACGTGGAAGACGCGTAGCTCGTGATGGGAATGCCTCGACTGCGGTCAGTACTTCAACAAAGTCTGGTAGCATAGTATCCCAGGCAGGTATGAATACTGAGCTGCACCCCTCCACGCCACAATCTCAGGGCAGGACCAGACATCAGATGCCGACTATCGCTGGCACTTCCACATATCGATTGCCGTCCACAACATTGACACAAATACGGCAGCGCAGCCGCGACCTGCAAGGTCAAGGCCAGCACTCACAACAACCATTGTCACCATTCTTTCCAATGGGCATACAAACTCAGCGCCAACAGACGAAAGACATGTTCCAGACTTGGCAACCGCGGCTGGAGATAGGGCACAACCACGGCCGACAAGAGCCCTCAGCATCAACTGCCCAACCGCAACCACCGGAACACTTTCGACACGGCCAAGGACAATGTCTGCAACCGCAACCACCCCCACACTGTCTCAGTCTGCCTAACGGCCCATCGTAGACCGGCCAGGGCCCAGCCACACCTCTGTGTCCCGCATCCCAACCAGCCGCCCAGCAATTCCCGTCAGAAGTTTCTCCTCCTCCTCGCGGCCCGCAGAACCAAGCGTCCCAACGCAAGCATCGTCCACAGCTCAACTCCAACAGCAACCATGCAGCCTATCACCGCACCAATTCATCTCAAACCCCAATCTCGAACCCCTCCAACGCAACCCGCGCGTCAAACACCAACCAAATCTCCCCCTCCGGCACACCCAGACCAATCCAGCGACCTCCCAACATACATCTCCAGCCCCTATCAGCACGGAGAAGTCGCGCCCGGCAATCTGCCCGCACCGGCTCGAACGCTCACGCACTTCGCCGACAGCGTGTGGACGGACAGGTACGGGCTGCGATGGACCAGGAACGCCGTTGGTCAATGGGAGCCCTGTTGGGGCATGAAGTGGGACGGGATCATCTAGGTTGGACACGGCAGAGGGTAAGGGGCTGGGAGTTCGTGAGTGAGATAGACGGGATGCGAGACAGCGGGTGAGAGGGCATGCACGTATTCTGAGTGTGGACGAGATACGTCAGATGAGGTTTCCAGGAAATCGGTGTCAAGCATTGGCAGATGGAGGGAAGTGTCAGCGTTGCCTGTTTTTGATGGTGCGGGTCGAGAGACTTAGGTAGCTGGGGACGCTCCTACGCGCGGCTTCGCTCGACCTGTATGAATGTGGTCTACCGCCTCAGTAGGCAAGGATAACGATTTTGGGTACTGAAATCTAGAAATAGATCTATCTCTATCATAACCTCGAGAGCTCTGTCATGCGCTACTCGGGTCCAAGCTGGTATTTCGATGAACCATCTCGCGCTTTCCGTCTATCATAACTCTCTAACCACATGATCAGCGGTAAGCTGTCTATTCCGCTCCGGATACAGACAATAGACTACCACATCCCCCTTCCGCCTCCAGTCATCGTGCACATGACTATTGAAGAACCTCGCACACTCCCCATACTGACTTCCATACAATACCCGTCTCATCGTGTCTTCTAGTTGTCCGAAGAAAATTAGATAGTCTGGCCAAGCACGTTTTCGACACTTCTTCGGCTTCCGCTTCTCACCAACTCTTGTATCTTGACTAACGCATTGCCCGCCTTCACCTTGCTCGAGGAAAACCCCTTTGTTTGGGCTTGGGTTCTTCCACAGTAAGGTCTTCTCTCTCTCGTCCCTTGTAAAGACCCCCGGTGCGTGACGGCCCTTTGAGATTTCGCGATTCATGTGTGTCTGCAGCCATCGGGCGGGGTCGAGGTAGAAGACATCTGCTTCGTCCAGGTACGTCACTTTCGCTGTTGCATTGAGGTTCAGTGGTGGCTCGCAAGTCAGCATCCATCCGCTTATGCCTGATGAGGAGTTGGTGGGCGGATACTGCAGGTGAGAGCGCCAGGGAAAGGAGTGGCAGGGTGTGAGAGCCGCGAAAGTTAAGTTTTGGCCGTGGGTAGTCGAATCGGTGGGTCCAGCATCAGGAAGGTAATATGTTTCGAACTCATTACGAAGATATCCTGTCACTGAGATGATCCCTGAGTTGTGGACGCAAGAAGTGTAAAGCGCAATCAAAATGTTACTTACTAAGAGGAAGCTGACGCTGGCTCGTACGCCGAGAGACTTGTGTTGCGGACTTACAATTTGTGCTGTTCCAATCCTATCTGGGTAGCCGAGGATGTGAGCTAGTGGGTGGGCGGCCAGGATATGAAGGGCGGGAAGGATGGGGTAGATGAATCTGACCTCTTTGTGGGAAAGAGCCGAGAGGGCTACCGGTAGGACCAGGCTGACGAGTGCTAATCGGTGCAGAATGAGCCGTGACTGGATGGTGACTGTGGTGGGCTCTTTGCGTCTCGCGATCGCATGATATGAGCCTAAGCCTGCCGGAATAATTGCCACAGTTAAAAGCAGTGGATAGCCTTGAGAGAGGTAGTAATGCCAGTCGTTGTTTCCATAGAACACAGCCAGACTCTGCAGAACATTGAACTTGAAAAAATGCCAGAGAGGAAATGTCCAGGCACGGTAGAAGAGGCGGTCAACGAGAGCTGCGAGGGCGAGTACGGCGCTGCCGCACAACGTACTCACTCGGATGAATGCTCCGATTTCCCAGTGCATGCCGTGGTGCCAGGCGCCTCTTCCGAAAGTTACAACGACGAGGACGACCCATATGATGGCATTTGTTGGCCTCAGAACGACAGCCAAACTCGCGCACAATATGCTTCTCCTCAGTCTAGTGGTTTCGTCAATTTCGGGTTGCTCTCCTTCTCCTCGTCCGGCATCGCCAGGATATCTCTGTCTGATTCTAAGGACGTTATGGTCGACCTGAAAACCAACTTCGTCCGCGCCGAGCGCCCAATGGAAAGGCCAATTGTAGAGCGCAATGACCGTCAGGGTTGTCTCAACGCAGTTGCTGAACGACCTCGTGGACACAAACCAGTTCCATGCACTCCCCACTGTCAGCCATAGTGTGCACCATGCTGGATAAGAGGTTTGCCCGAGTATTTGACGCGCGAGCTGGACCGTGTAAAAGTCGCCTAGCGCAGCGATGACTGACTGAAGGACTCTTGGAGCATTGAGAAGGATCGAGGCCCGAGTCGGATTAGTGACACTGAGAAGATCGGAGGTAGCGCCTGCGAGACGGTAGATGGCGGCAAAGAGGGCAGGATGAAGGGCAGATCGGAGATGGTTCTTCCATTCCTTTGACATTGTTAGCGACGAGCTGTAGAGCGGTCAACGCGCATGCGCATGCTCATTCTCATGCTCGTACCCAAGTGATCCATGCTCCGCTATTGTCTCCAAACGCGAGTAACCAAGCTGGCTCGAGGGCCTGGTAGTACTCATCGGGCTGAAAGAAAGTGCGCAATGTCAAAGCATTCACTAGGCGGAACGCTATCAAGCACAACAGAAGATTGTCCCATATGAAGCTCGCTATGAGAGACTGCTCACTGGTTCTGGTAGTGACTGTCTTATCCGCTTTCTGGTAAGTTGGGAACGAGCTTGCTGTCGTTGTGGAAGGCATTCTGTGAAGGTTGTGCTTCCATTGAATTGAGCCTGCCCGGCAGTTGCAGCGTCTTATGTAGAGTCATGTCGCTCGCAGTATGGATGTTTCATGCAACGTGGTCCCTTTTTCTGCGGGGAGGCAAGTTACATGTAAGTTTGCAAGGGACGGCGCATGCTCGTCCCAGGATCAAGCTGCGCGACTAAGACTTGCGAAGCTTTTGAGATTAAATGAGATACGCATCCAAGTTCGCGAAGCGATGTGCAAGAAAGTCACTGAGCAGGCTTGCTTCTATTGATGCTGTGTGCGTCTACGGAAGAATAATTTATATCAACTTAGCACTATCAATATGTGTTTGACGCCTCAAGCTCTGTTCTGCTCTACCATGCTTTTTCCCGAACCACCAGTCCGCTACTACCGTGTCGTAAAGTCATAACCATCCAAAGCCATTTGAACATGCTTACTCGACCGTGACAGATTTGGCCAAGTTTCGTGGGAAGTCGACATTGAGTCCCTCGGCCACAGCAAGCCAGTAAGCCATCAGTTGAAGAGGAATGACGTTGTAAAGACCCTGAAGCAAATCAACCGTCTGCGGAACTTCAATTCGCTCAACCTTGGATGCTGGGAATTCTGGGTCGCCCGTGTTGCAGATAACGATTGGTCGTCCACCTCGTGCAATGACCTGTTGATATGCGTTGAGTGATTTCTTGAAGATCTCGTCTCTGGTCAAAATCATGACGATTGGAAGGTTCTCGTCGACCAGGGCCAACACACCGTGCTTCAGCTCACCAGACATGACAGCCTCGCAGTGGAGATAGGAAATTTCCTTGATCTTCAATGCACCCTCCAGCGCAGTGGAATACTGGCTGCCTCGACCCAAGAGAAGCAGCGACTTCTGATTTTGCAAGAACTTGGCACACATTTGCTTGATTGGCTCATTGAGCTTGAGGATCTCTCTGAATTGGTCGCTGACTCTGCCCAGGCCTTCAATGATCTCTTCTCGCCGCTTCTGCTTGGATGCTCTGTCCTCGCTGAGAGACAAGGCAAACATGATCATGGCGACAAATTGAGAGGTATAGGCCTTGGTTGAAGCAACACCAATTTCTGGACCGGCATTGATGTGGACACCACAGTGAGTGAGCATAGAGATGGAAGAGCCGACAACGTTGACGATCCCGACCGTTAGTGCGCCTCTCTCCAGGCAGTACCGCAAAGCCATCAGGGAGTCAGCAGTCTCACCAGACTGAGACACGAAGACGCAGGTGTCGTCTCTGAAGACTGGCGCCATGCGATCCAGGAAATCCGAGGCCAACTCGACCGAGATAGGGATCTCGGTAAGCTCTTCAAAAGCGCCACGGACAGCCATACACGAGTGGTAAGATGTACCGCAGGCAATGAAGATGATCCTGCGACATCTGCGGATTGTGCTGATGTACTGCCGGAGACCGCCGAGCGTGACTGTCTTGTTCGCAATGTCCAGTCGACCTCGCATGGTGTTGACAACTGACTCTGGCTGCTCGAAGATCTCCTTCTGCATGAAGTGATCGAACTTGCCCTTCATGATCTCTTGCAGTTCGAGTTCAATGGTCTGGATGGCTCGGACGTTGGATGTTCCGTCGTCCTTGGACAATCTGTGAATGTTGAGCTGGCCGTCATGGATGTGTGCAATATCGTCGTCCTCGAGATAGAGAACTTTCTTGGTGTGCTCAACAAGTGCAGAAGCGTCAGATGAGAGGAAGAACTCGGCTGGTTGCGGCATTCCATCGTCAGACAGGAAAGCCCGAGATTGTGATCGGTGAAGCAAGCTCTTGTCACCGGCCGCAAGCAGGCCACCTGCAGAGGGGCTAAGCAGGTTGGCAGCGCTCTTCTTGACTGCAACATTGTGCGAGGCTCTTTCGGCAGGGAGAGCGTATCCGCCTTCTTCACCTTGAGAGTATTCGACGTCGACAAAATCAACCTTCATCTTCTTGGCTGTTTTGACACCAACCACGAGTGGAGATCCCTTTCGGGCGGCAATGACTTCGTGGGGATAGTGGACAGACTTCAAGAGGAGACCGAAGGCACCTTGTAGCTCTTTGATGACCGCTTTTGCTAGTGTAGTAAAGTCCATATCTGGGTGGGAATCGTAGAGGAACTTGGCGAGTTTGGCAATGCATTCAGTGTCAGTGTCGGTTTCGAATCTGAAGCCCTTGCCTTCGAGGAGAGCTCTGAGTTCCTTGTAGTTGGTGATAATGCCATTGTGGACGACCGAGAACTCCCATTTGGGATCAGACCTGTTAATTGTCAGTCTTTGCCGTCTTTTCTTCTTTGGTTCTGAACCCGGTTTGAGCAGCTCTTACTTGTGTGGGTGGCAGTTTTTCCGCGAAGGCGGGCCGTGAGTAGCCCAGCGAGTGTGTGCAATGCCAGCATGAGAGTCGAAGACCTTGTTCATGTCGACACCGGAGCTGTCGATCATTTCTCGGAGCTTGGCAACCTTGCCCACCTCTTTGAAAGCAAAAATTTCATTTCTCTTGTCGCCATCAACCGCGAGGCCGGCTGAGTCGTATCCTCTGTACTCAAGGCGGGAGAGGCCTGGTCACGAAGACATCAGCGCAAAATCTCGAATATTGAGCCTGAAAAGCTTACCATTGACAAGAGTGTCGAGAATGAATTTGCGGTCTTTTTCGACCAAGTAGTTGATGTAGCCAAAGATGCCACTGAACAGAGCGGTCAGCCTGGGTTCCAACGTTCATTTGCAGCGAAGCTTACCACATCGTGATCTGTTTTGAGCGTAAATTAAGATGTGAGGTCTTGGATGCTGGAAGAAGGGATCTCAGGAGGTGTCCCAGACCTCGAGCACAATATGCGGTGAGAAGTGATGTATTATGTGCTGCGAACAGGGACGGCCCGTGGTTTTTGTTTTGGACAAAGAAAGAGCGGAATTTGTCACGAAGCAGGAACTACACACAAACAGTAACAGTATGGGTATCGCTGGAAAAAGTGCCAGAGACTTGGGAAGCGGCAATGACGTTTATAAGTAATATAGAGAGCAGGCGTCCTTTCGACGAACGCGCTCTGATGAGACACGGCGTGGGTTAAAAAAGTGGAATGCGCAACACGAGTCTTGTGCACAGCATGAGCCTGAGCTTCAACCGCTGACACCCAACTTAACGCGACCGCTTGTTGGCTTATGCAGGTCCGGCCTTCAAAGCTCTTTAGCGCTTGCGCGCGCTGGTCAAGCATTTCCTCCTTCAGAGTCGTTCCCATGCTGCTTGAGCCTGCTGCCACAGCGACCGTGTGTGGGCGTGAGCTTCCTCTCGTCGGCGCCAAGCAAGGGCGTCTTTATGTCAAGCCACCAGTGGGGGCCCCTTTCCCAGCAATACGCAATGGCCAGCAGTCGGCGCCCAGTCCCTTGGGAAGCGTGGCCAATGGGCAACCCGGATCTCGACCGAAACATACGCCACAATATCCACCGCGCCCCATTGAACCAACGCTTGCCAGTTGGAGAGATGCACTTTATTCTTAGCTGCAGAATTTCGCCTGCATTAACAACTGAGGCTCACAAACCGCCGAACTTGACAAAACAGAGCTGTAGACGGAATGACAGTCGTTGCGAGTGCATGTGTCAAGCCTTGCTTGCTCATTTGTGCTCTCTGGATAAAAATTACAATGTCTCCTGCTCTTTTTGATTCTTCCCTGAAACACGTCAAGGGACACGGTGATCTCACTGGTGTTACAAAGACGCCAAAAGGAGTAATGGCCCCTGATGCTCACGCGCGGGATCCGGAGGCTTGGGAGTCCGCTACACGTCAGCGCCGACCTCCCCTAATCAAAACTTCCTAAACAGAACGAGGCACAGATCCTCCGAAACGTGTTCAGATATGAGACAGATCATCGAATTCAGGTTGGCGGGAGCATCACCTTGTACTGAGGCAAGGATTGCACCACCGACGAGACCTAACTACCGAGACACATAACACTTGGCGGGATGCAGTAGAAGCTTGTCTTTTCAGGGGATCTCCAAAATGCTTGAATACACAGTAACCACTTTGTTTCTGCCTGGCATAGATCTTGATTATGAACTAACTGTGTTCGGACGCGGGTGTTCAGCAGACAGCCTGGGCAAGTCAGCAATTATGACTCCTTCTCCCATGCGACTGTCCGTGTCTGTTGCACCTCCAACACAGCTACGACTTTGTGGGACCCTAGTTCTCACTCATCATCTTTACCAATTCACGAAACATATCCTGTCGCTGAAGCTCAAATTTATCGAAAGCTCTCTGTCCAGTACCGACCGGTATTTGGTCCTTCCCTTCTGAGAGACCTTTCCAAGCCTAATCGACAATGCGTCAGCAATCTTTGCAAATATTTTTCGGGGTCAGCCGGCTCATCGCGTAAGACGGAATCATGCTCACCGCGTCAGTGAACTCGTCCAATGGCATGCCAAAGTTCTTTCCCTCCTCTCCATGCAGCTCAGTTTGCACAGCTGGCGGGTAGAGTTCCAATACCTTTACCCCGGTAGGCCCAAGCTGTTCTCTCAGAGTGAGGATCAGCGAGTGCATTGCAGCCTTTGTCGCACAATAATTCGGCACCCGCGGCAAAGGCACCAATGCAAGGGCCGATGTCGTGAACAGGAGGCCACAAGCCTTACCGTCCTTGGCCCGCGCCAGTAAGAAAGGTAAGAACGCCTTCGTCAAGGCAACAGGCGCCACATAATTTGTCAGAAACTCTTCCTGAATCTTGTTGAGGTCAACGGTATCTGGTTTGGTGAAGTCGATGCGCCGTTGAATACCACTATTTAGGAAGACGAGGTCAAGATCGGAGTGTGTGCTCGTGATATTATGGACGAAGTTGGGCACAGAATCGAGCATCTTGATATCAAAGGGGCAAGCCTGAACCTTTTCGTGGCCATGCTGGTGAACGAGTTCTTCAAGCCGTTCCTTGCGCCTACCAATGGCGATGACGAACAGCCCGTTAGCTATGAAGCGTTCGGCGAGGGCTTTTCCTATGCCTGACGTAGCGCCGAAGACCGCGACTTTTTTGTATGGGAAGGTCATGGCGGCTCGAGTAAGTGATGTAGTCGATCCAAGGGTATTGTAACAGAATCCTCGAACGTTCGTGATACGTTGTCACAACATGCCCTTAGAATTCGAACAACGTTGACAGCTCGAGAGATCCAGATTTTCCATTTGTTCTCAAGAGGCATATCCTTCCCTCGTTGCTCCGTTATTGACTTTCCGCTCTACATCCATCCACCCTACCACGTGCGAGGCCATATGGCATAGCGATGCTGAGGTCACAGCTTACATCATGACAGGTAGCAGGTGACATAAAACGCCAGATCATGACTTACTTTTAGAACAATTCTCCGACCCCTCGCAGTGGGGAGTATCAGCTGGCTCAAAGGATAAATCTTGCAACTCGAAGCAAATGTCTTTTCGCTCCGTGTGTAGGAGGTTTGTGACAGTCAAGCCCGAACTAGAAGTATCTCACTCAATCAGCATCAAGTGTCTTTCGGTGATGCTCCAGTACCAGACGAACACCGAATCTGGCGAAGCTCGCGACCAATGGGGGGCCACTTTAACGATCTGGCCGGTGCATGTCTGGCCGAGGGCTCCCAACCAAGCTTAAACGCGAGCTCCGGATAAGTCCCCCGAAGATCGTCCTATCGAAAACGAACGTGAAGAATTATTTTGACTTGGGGCCTCAGAGCTCGTGGGCGACTAAACACATAGCATTTGAGCTGTGTACCCATGATATTTGTGTCTGTAGCACATTCTAGGCGCCTGATACCTACCTAACCACCGCGGAATTACGCCCTACCAGCCAACACTATCGTGCCACAACCCGCGACTGCGCATATGCCAGTACACAGTCCCTCCCAGCATATGCCCACCGACACCTACCCGTCCTCGTCCTCGCAATGACGTCCTCACCCTACTTCGACAACATCTGCACCCTACCTCTCCCCACCGACCTCTTTTGTCAGGCCCTGCACCCCACAGAACCAATCCTCACGGTCGGCCTCGCCTCCGGCCACGTCTACACCTACCGTCTGCCCTCGACAGAGACAGACCAAGACCCTTCCTTCCCCGTTCCCGAATCACCACCACAGCCACAACCTCGAACAGGAAGCACAAACGGCACCGGCACATCTTCGATATTATCGCAACGTCGCCGCAGCAGCACAGCCAGCGAGAACGGCCTAGGGAGCATAGACACAATATGGCGGACCCGGCGTCACAACGGCTCGTGTCGCGCGCTCGCATACGCACCCGGCGGCCGCACCTGCTACAGCGGCGGCAGCGACGGTCTCATCAAAGCCTTCGATGCACTCACGGGGCGCGTCACGTCGAAAATCGCGATTCCACACCCGCCGCACTACGACGAAGACAAGGACGAGTTCGATGCGCCGACGCTGCTGCACGTTTTGACGCCGGTGCATCTGGTTGTGGCGACGGACAGTGGGGCGTTGTGTATTCATGAGCTTAAGGATGATGGCAGGACGATAGTGGCCAGGCCGACGCAGACGCTCCATCCGCATGGAAGTGAGCATGTGAGTGATTTGATACCCATACCGCCAAGTGCGGAAAGTACGAGCGGGTACCCGAAACAGTTTGTCACTGTTGGGGGATCGACGTTGGCGGTGGTTGATGTGCGGAAGGGCATCATTGCGACGTCCGAGGATCTGGAGACCGAGTTGAGTTCGTTGGCTTTTGTTTCGGGGTTGAAGAGTGGCGGGACGAGTGTTGGGTCCAAAGTCCTCGTAGGACAGGCAGACGGTGTGGTCAGTCTGTTCGAAAGGGGCGTCTGGGGAGATCTAGACGAGCGGATTGTGGTTGATAGGGGGGATGGGAGTTTAGATGCCCTTTGTGAGATGCCGTACGAGTTTCTGCCAAAGGGCCAGGGGAAGTTGAAGATGAATGAGAAGGTTGTGGCCGTGGGAGTTGATGACGGGCGGATACGCTTTGTGAGAATTGGAAGAAATGCCGTCATTGAAGATTGGGACTTGAAACATGACGAGGTAGAAGGCGTGACAAGTATTTTGTTCGATAAAGCTGGAAGTAGGATGATTACTGGCGGCGGGCAAGCCGTTAAGGTGTGGTCTAGGGCTACTACCGTGCAGGAGACGGTGACTAATGTTAATGGGTTCGGGAAGAGGCAGAGAGAGGAGGAGAGTGACGACGACTGGGAGGATGAGGACGACGGCGATGAGGAGCAAGAGCAGGGTATCGAAGATGAGAATGGGCAAGACAGCAGCGAAGAAGAGCGTGGAGGCAAGAGAAAGAAGAGGAAACGAAACAAGGGCAAGGACAAAAGTGGCGGGAGGGCCCTTGTCTTCTCTGGCGTCTTCTGACGGCTTTTCCACGAGACTTCGCCGTGCTCACTCCGCAATATCTCTCGCAGAGTTTGCTCGAGATAACCTGAACCTCCCTTGGGCACACAGACGATAACACGGCGTCAAACTTGCATATGGCGTTCCTCAGTGAGCACAAAAGTTTGATACCCCTATCGAATTTGCATTATTTGTTGGAGTACACGGCGACTTTGCAGATCGCATTCAGGAAACAATTACAGTCCAGCTTGCTTGAACATTTTCATCTCTATATCTATCCGTTTCTAGACGCTCTATCTCAGTAATCTTCGAGGCGCATGAGCAAAGATCCAAGCTGCCCGCTAAATAGAAACTTGATACAGGTGTCAAACACACATACCAACCCCAAGAACAGAGATTACACTCGTAATTCCTTGTGTGCGGTTCAAGAAGTCGGCGCTTTGAGATTGCTTGCCACGTTGGAGAGAGACAGACAACTTCCCACTGCGCGAGTAGACGCGAGTTTGCGCGACGGCTTTGACGCGCTATTTGGACGTTGAAAGTGTTGTGCCTTCGAGCGGAGTGTGTTGATCGCAGGCTGCATCGAAGCGAATGGATGCACAGTGACCGGAGGACGATTAGGCTTAGTCAAGACAGGATCAGTCATTGGCTTCGCTGTCACATGAACCAATCAGTCCATTTCGTCTAACTTGTTCTCGCTTTCTTTCCCAATTGCCGCTGAATCGTCCTCGCTCACGAGCATGCCAATCAGGCAGTTTCCTAACATCGCCTCCCAATTGACCCAGGGATGAACCTCCGCAAATAACGTGTCGCTACTCCGTCCCGCGCCTTTCATTAACTCGTCGCGTCCACCGGGGTGGAAATCTAGGTATGCGCTGATGTTGTAGACTCGACCCTGGTAGACAGTCCATGCATCCTTGCCTTTCCGTCCGTTTTGATATTTCAGCTGACTCGGCGTTACTCGACCGAGACGATGTGGACCGAGAACGTTCGTGGCATCGGAGCCCCGGAGTTTGGTGGGCGCGGATGGCGATGTGCTGCGTGTTAGGGCAGCCCAGTCGAGTGGACTGTGGCCAGGTGTGAGGATGATTTTCTTGCTTGACCGCTTCGCCGGCGCTTGTGTACTTGCGGAGGGGGCGAGTGAGGGTTGCATGTGGGTGTTGGCTAATACTCTCTGCTGTGGCACGCGGAGACTGCTGGCCGCGGAAGGAGGAGGAGCAAGACTAGCGCTGCTGGTGCTGCTGAGATCTGTCACTCTGGAAAACCCACGTTGCGATGCGCCTGGCCGCGGTGGAGGGGCAAGCGAGGAAGCACTTGCAGGTTTTAGCCGTGGTGGTGATCGACCGCGGGAGGCAGGAAGTGAAGACGGTGGTGGCATTGCTGCATGCTGGCGGGCTTGTGCGGCTAAGCTTGGGAGATTTGGTGTGCTGGATGGACGTGGTGGCGGTAGCATATCGAGAGATTGTACTCGTGAAAGTTGGGAGTGAGATGCCGTTTGCATTTCGCTCCCTCCACTATCTGCGCGCGCTGGCGCTGGCCGCCGAGGTGGACTGTGTGCCTCGTCACTTGAGCTGGACGTACTGATATCGTCATGCTTGTGTTCGTCTTCGCCGCGTGTGACTGCTGTCGCAACGACCTGTGATCTTGTTTCCGATGCGCTCTCATCTTGTTGGTATTGGTGCTCTGATACTGCAATCTGCGGTGTCTTTACGGCCGCGACGCTGCAGTTTATGTCATGTCTGTCTGCGGGAGATCTTTTTCTGTACAACGAATGTATTGCGACTGCCACAATCAGGGTAACTGCGGCGTATGCCACATATCCCATATCGCACGTGAGAGGCCGTCTGGTCGGGCAAGCGAGTCTGTCATGAAATGGATGATGATCGTCATAGCGAGTGGGCAGAGCGAGCGACAGCGTTCAGGGACACATTTTGCATCGGCTGCTTGACATTAGACCGTTGCCGCTTACCTTAACATTTTCCGAAAGGCGGGTGGTGAGACGATCGATCTCGGATAAAAATGCAAGATCCAGCCGGGCAGTCCTGAAATAGAAATTGCACCGTCAGTGGCGCAAATGGCAAGGCTACCGCGGAGAAATCATTCATGTGCTTTTGAATTTATCGGCTACATTGCGCTGTAAGAGCTGGTGGTGCTTTTGACGTTACTTGTCTATTGACCAGCCAAACAGAGCCCTATTGATTGATATACATTTGTGTCTCTGCTCTGGAATCTATGAAATCCATCCGATGCACTTTACGCACTCCGCCTGCTTCCTGGAGACATTCTCCGCGAGCTCGGTCGGTTAAGCCCAATTGCCGAGGAGGGCCATCAAACCAGCACCTAAGCACATCAGGAAGATGGCGCTGAATAGGGTCCTTGGTGGCGCCTTCCTCATGGTTCTACTGAACATAAATTCGTGAGCCATCAGTTCCACCAACCCAGTGTAAATAAGAATGCCGGCGGAGATCGAGTCAAATATACCGTTCAGAAGCAAGGTTGTTGGGCTTCCAGGGGGATATGTCTGTCGGACGCCCAGGCCAATCGCGATGGCGATAGGTGTTGTAAATCCATATGCGAAGGCAAGAACGTATGGTGTCCACATCTTTCCCTTTGGCCACGGTGTGACAGCCAATCTTGCGCCGAGTCCGATGCCCTCAAACGTCTGGTGGAACACAAGAACGATGAATAGCGTGATAAACTCTTCGCCTGATACAGCAAGTGTCAATCCTATGAACACGCTGTGGAAAATGATGCCGAACTCGAGAATGAAGATGGAGGTAAGTTGGGCCTTATAGTCCTCGAAGCTGAACGGGTTGTTAGCCTCTTCGATCGAGTTGTGTTGCTGCGCATGCCCCAGATGGTCATTGCCGGGATGGTGAGCACTCATCCTCCTTCCGTCCTTAGCGGAACTCGAATCACTCTCTTCCTTCGATGCATGAACGACGTGACCGCTGTGCTCCGGTGCTTCGATGGTGCTGTATCGCATAACCATGAGCTCGACGAAGAAGAGGACGAAGATCGTCATGAGAATGATTCCAGAGACCCAGTCATACTCGGTGATGGGCCCGGTAAGGCACGGGTCGCGAAGTGCATCTTCTGCTGGGGTAAGGAGGTGGATGAATGCTGTCGCGATGATAACGCCGGAGCCGAAGAACTTTGCGACGAAGAACGACCAGTCTGGCACAAGCATGCTTGGATGGGCTTTGGCGAACACTGGAAAGACCGTGCCCAAGGTCGAACCGAACCAGATGACAAAGATTGCTGCGATGCGCAAACCCATTCGGCCATCATAATCATTCCCAGTCTCACATTCTGGTGTGATTTCGGCTTCCTCTTGCCTAGCCAGGAGTTTGATGAGGTTGTCCATCTTGATTTAGTGGGTGACACAGATCTACGTGGTAGTTGTGGTCGGTTCCTGGCAGTCGATCAGTAACTGATCTAGTCAGCCACGTGGCGATGGACTTCCGACATACCTGTCGGTTACCGCAGATAGTGCAAAAGCTTCTTCGCGTCAACGCGACTTGGATTCAAGATCGAGACGAGAGAATTTCGGAAATCCTACAGAGGATATAACAAAATCTGGACCTAAGTCTTCAGTGGTGAAGCCTCTCGCATGCGGGTTACAAAAAACCAAGCTTTCAGGAAAAGAAGTGCCCCCAGACTTCGAAGCTAAGATCTTCGGTACTTCGAGTCAGTAAGCGATTTCTTGTTCCTTAACACCTTGGAATGAAACAGAGGCGGCACGCTTGGGTCGTTGCCATATGGACAGTACAAACCGGTAGACTTGCCTATTTGGGCGTCTTCTCAGTGAGGACCTTGAGATAAACTTTGACCACCGTGATAAAACTGTCATTCTAGCATAACTCGAGATTTGTGATTGGTTCCACGGGCCAAGGACGGACACGCAGAACAGAGAACCCATGCAGCCGGATTGTTTCCTTTCCGTCTTCTCCGTGCTACCTTGCCAATCGTTTCGATGAGTCCAGCGAAGTCCCACATCATTATGCCATGTGCTTGCCATGTGCTCTTCTCTCAACGTGGGCTCACGTTCAACCGGTTCCGGGCACAACGGCAAGCTAATACTAATATACAGTCGGCGGCGAGACGCGGTATGGACGTATGTGTGCTTTCTGTGAGCCGCGCGGGGCAGCCGAGGACCATAGGCGCTCAAGCGCGTGTCCTAGGTCACTCAATGATGTGGAGAGCGTCACCTTTGCTGGGTCGCAAGCAGGCCTGGTCCTGGTAATCCTGGGTTCTTGAGCTGCGTCAGAGGTGCTAATCACTGGCTGACTTGAACTGCCGACTTCGTGCGACATATAGATGTTGAAAAAGCTCATCTTCTTTCTCCTGGGCTCTTGGAAGGCGCCTTGGCTCCGCGAGCGCCGAAGTTCGAGTTCGGGATTGCATTCTTCGATGCAAATCACCGCAGTCCAAAGAATGCTCCAGCTTCACCGAAGCCATGCCTAACCGGTCGCGATTTCTTGAAGGTAGGCCATCGCAATGTCAACACGCCCGTGTAGATCAGAACTCCCACTAGGCCAGCTGACAAAACACAGCTAGCGAGAATCTCACGCACAGTGCTTTTCTGATTCTGTGCCCGCAAATGAAACAGATGCTTTCTTTTCCATTTCAACATCGCAGAAGACCCTTCCTCTGTCGGTTCTTGATCCTCTGCCCTCGAAGTTCGCACTTGTGTTCTGGTCACCGTCACTGGTATGGATTCTGCAACACTGTCTATTGTGTCGGTGATGAATTTCATCCAAGATCTTTCCGACGACAATTTCCACGGCAGCTGTATCATAGTCCCAAAGAGTTGACTTCTGTTCTCGGCTGTCCACGTCCGTACGTTGGGATACTTCTCCACTGCCTCCTTTAACCACGGCTGCGGAAGCTCAGCAATCATCATCTGCGACAGTATGGCTAGCGCGAGGCAGTCTACCACCGCCATATTGTCGCCCAAGAGATACCTTTTGTTCGCCAGCTGCTCCTCCATTGGCTCGAGAAAGTCAGCCGTCACAGCCTCTAGCCGGAATCTTGTCTGTTCTGCAGAGCTGCCAAGTAGGCTTGAAACGCTCTTCTTCGATACCCGTAGAGTTTTAGGGATAGCAGCAGATATTCCTTCGTTCTCTTTCTTCAACTCTTTCTCTCTGACCGCGTCAACGTCCAATCCGCTCAAACCCAGATGCTCGGAGCGCTTTCTCGCATCGTCGCGTATCTTCTGCGGTAGAACCCAGCTTTGTGGCCAGCCCAAGAGATCAGACAATGCTGGTCGCGTGACATTCGTATAGTTGTCACTACTGACGTAGAGGCTTAAATCGAGCAGTGGAAGGCCGCGCGATTCCAGGAAGGACATGTAGGCTTCTGCGTCGGCTGCGTCCTGTCCTTCTAGGTTGAACATGGGACTGCGATTCTCGTGACCATTGCTAAGTACTTTGTACTGGCTGCTAATGTACGATGCGATGCTGCGGAAGCCGGCGATCCAGATTGATTGGATACCGTCGCCCGTCTTCAACGCTGGTAATTCACCAAAAGGAGAGATCGACGGATCGTTGCTTGGAACAAGGACCCATCGAGTGGGCGGAATGCATGACTTGAGCAAGCCTATTGCGGCCAGGCACTTCACATCGATAGATGGCAGGCCGAACGCTGGGCCGTAGATGTGAAGCTCGATCATCATTTAGCTGCGAAGTGACCAAAACCAGGCGCTGCCGAAAGGACAAATTACACCTCGGAAGCCTTCCGCGACTATGACGCGACATCACGTGCAGCAGCAAACGGAATCGACATATTGTAGGTACAGCACGTACCGAGATTTCTTGCAGGGAAGATGGATTATGGGTCATGGGTCATGGGTATATGGATGTGGGATCTATCTAAACACTAGGGACAGCTTTGTACGGTCACAGAATACAACGCTGAGCTGCCCTCACATCTATTGGATTAGGGCCATTCATTAGACTGTTGTGTCTGCTCATGGAGGGCCGACTATCTGCAAAAGCACTCTCACAGCAACCAGCCATCGACGTCTTTGTAGTTGGCAGATCATGATTCGCAGAAATATGAATGCTTGAAGCAGGTAACCAATTGGCAAGACAGAATTTAACACAACCGCTTGGCTGCCGCTTCCCAAACTTTCAATGCTGAATCGTGATTACCTTCGGACAAGGTGACACAATCCAGCAACGGACTTGAGAAATACAACGCCTTAGTTGTGTTAAATTCTCCCTTGCCGAGAGGTTGCTGGCTTCGAGCACTCGCATCTGCCGCACAGGCACCTCCCAGGAGAATGAGTCTGGGATTCTGTGGCATAGTTCGCAGAATTTGGAGCTGTTCTGCTCTGCGAGCTTCACAAGTGGTAGCTGGGTCGCTATGACGCTGCAAAAGGTGGCTCTGTTGGCCGCTCGAGTGAGGAGAGTGTATGCGTCTCCTAAGCCTTGGCGTCAGGGCTTCAAAGCTCATCTTTCTTAACGCCCTTGATGCCCACGAGCTCGGTCTCAAAGATCAGCGTGCTACCAGCAGGAATTGGCCCCATAGCTCTCTGTCCGTATCCGAGCTCTGGGGGGATAGTCAGCCTTCGCTTCTCGCCGATGCACATATCAAGAAGTCCCTCGTCCCACCTATAGTCAAGATTTAGCATTCATCATTAAGATGGCGTCACCTTTGAAGGACACGTACCCCTTGATCACCCTACCAGTTCCGACAGCGAAAGAAAGCGGTGTTCCTCGATTGTACGATGCATCGAATTCTGTACCATCTGAGGCAAGGGTACCGCGGTAGTGGACGTCAATGTGATCGCCAGACTTAGTTTTCCTTGTACAGGTAATTTCAGGTGTCTGGTTCTCTATGATAAGACCTTCAGGAATTGCGAGAGCGACGCCGAGAAGCGCGAGGAAGGGAGCAGTGATGCGCATTGTGTGAAGAACCTGGCGAGCAGCTGGAGGGTTTTCGGATTTTGTTGTTGTGGACAAGACTGAACAGCGCTGTCAAGAGCTGTGATATGGTGGAAAGGACAACTGCGCCGCGTGCACGACAAGGAGGAAGGAGGGCAACTGAGCGCAAACATCGCAAACATTTCGTCTATCGATAAGAGACTATGCCAAGAATTTGCTCCTTTTTAGCGATCATGTTTCATGAAAGGGTTTGTGTTGGTTTGCTGAACGCCGGAAATGATTTACAGCATCGAGCTCAGTCATTGCTGCTAAAGCGACTTGCAATTGCCATTCTTGGGGCTCTAATATGTTCTCTCATCCGCCTCATACGCTCAAAATCCGGAGATCGCAGCTGAGAATTCGCTTCATGCTGCTCAGCTGAAACCAATTGAGTCCGCAAGTGGCCTAGGCAGTATGAGTCGCTCAATTGGGCCGGAGATGTTTGTGGAACTATGGTGTCTTCGCTGTTTTTGCATTCTTTTGGTGGTTTTAGATTTATTGCTCAAGTTTGGACATTGGACAAGGAGGATGACACACTGAATATGCTTCCCAAGAGCAAGGTTGTCGCTGGGGGCAAAGATGTCGAGGATCGTCCCTTCTACTCGCACAACCCACGAATCATCGAAGAGAAGTAGTAGAAGTGTCTATGATACACCCATGTTTGACTGGATATCTCTCCGAGAGCTCAGACCATGCGCCGCGATAGCTCGTTAGATCAATGAACAATGTTTTCATTATTGGACATTGCTGTCCCACCGTGATGCGTGATTGGGTCTTCTACAGCGGCCACCTCAACTTCTCCTGCGAATCATATTACCTAATATCTCCCTTCCAACGTGCCGACTTTTATCGTCCTCCTTTCTGGTGAATGATATAGGCATGTACATACTTGCTCGCTCTTACAATCAAAATTGCTCCTGGTACTAAGGAAGCTAGACCAGATGATGATTATCTAAGCTTTCCAGAATGCATGATACATGAGTCTGGCCCGCACAACCGATTGCGTCAATCAAAATGCGCTGATCACATGTCTCCACAGCCATACTTAATCGAATGCTTTCTGTGCATGAATCTAGCTTACTTCACCTGATTGCTTCATTTAGCTGACGACAGACAGTTTAGAGTATGCCCACAACCACAGCGTAAGAATGGAGAGGCCAAGATCGTGGCGCAAAACGGTCGTCGTCGGCGCCGGACCTGTAGGCTCGCTGGCTGCTATTTACGCTGCAAACCGAGGCGATGAGGTCGAAGTATACGATTTGAGACCAGGTATGTTTCCACACACCCTCGTACCTGGGACTATGCCAGCCAGAACTTGGACTAAAGAGTGTCTCGCGCACCGCAGACCTTCGATCGCCCAATACGGCTCCTTCGAGCTTGGTAAAATCTATCAACTTAGCACTATCAGAGCGGGGTATCAATGCCCTTCGCTCGGCAGGTTACGATGACCTTCTCGACGGTGTCTTTGATACTACAATACCGATGCATGGCCGAATGATTCACACCAAAACTCGAACAGGATCTCTACGAGAAGAAGCCCAAGCTTACGACGTCCACGGCCGCTTCCAACGATCCATAGACCGAAACGAGCTCAGCAAGGTTCTCCTGGACAGACTGGACACGATGCCAAACGTCAAAATATTCTTCCAACAGAAGCTTACAGGCGCCGACTTCAACACCAAGAAAGCCTGGTTCGAAGACCAAAGAGCCAAGCCAGCTTACTCTAAAGAAAATCCCAGCCGCCGCGCCCCCGAGCACGAAGTATCTTTCGATCTCATGATTGGTGCAGACGGCGCCCACTCCGCCGTCCGCTTCCACCTCATGAAGTTCGCCCGTGTAGACTTCCAACAAAGTTACATTGACTGTCTCTGGTCAGAATTCATCATGAAGCCCGACCCAACATCCACCCGCTACCCATCTGGCTATCGAATATCGCCCAACCATCTCCATATCTGGCCCGCCGGTAGCAGCATGTTCATCGCGCTTCCGACCCATAATGGCGCCTTCGTCTGCACCCTCTTCGGCACGGTATCTCTCTTCTCGAAACTCGAGTCCGCGGCCAACTCTTCCGACGATACATCCGACACATCCACCTTTATCTCCACGCTCAACGATCTGTTTCCTGGGGTCACGTCTCTCATTTACCCAACCGATCTCCTCAGCCAGTTCCGCAGCAACCCGCACCTCCCACTCATAAACATCAAGTGTACGCCACACCACTACGACGCCTCCGTCGTGATACTCGGCGACGCCGCAAACGCCATGGTCCCCTTCTACGGACAGGGCATGAATGCCGGTCTTGAGAGTGTCCGCACGCTCTTCGACATCATCGATCGCAGCAAGAAGGCTCAGGACCGTCAAGAGGCCGGCTTTTTACCCCAGGCGCATTACGACGTGGATATCGATTGGCATGACCCGGAACACTGCCTTGCAGCGGCATTGAGAGAGTACACGCATACGAGGGTGGCGGACACGCATGCAATTGCGGATCTGGCGCTCGGGAATTATGCTGAGATGGCTAGCGGGGTTGTGAGCAGGAGATACAAAGCTAGAAAGTGGATTGAGGAGACCCTCGATAAGTGGATTCCTATTCTGGATTGGAAGACGCAATATGCGAGGGTCAGCTTTGGAAACGAGAGATATAGCGAGGTTATTGAGAAGGCGAGGCGGCAGGGAAGAATATTGAATGCGTCATTTGATGTGGCGGGACTAGGACTCGTTGCAGGCATTGCATACTGTGTCTGGAGGTATACTAGGTTAGGAAGGAGGTAATTTCGGGCGGCACCGATCAAGGTCTGTCGTGGTTGGAAGGGAGATCGCCTGATCTGAGGCGTGGTCGGCTCTTTGTTCGTCAGCAGCGATGCTTGTGCTGCGTCCTAAGCAGTAACGAATCAGGGCTAAATTAAAAGGATCGTAGGTTCGCCGTCGGGCATTTTTAACGTCACAAATTTCTCAGGTGGTCGGAGCGGTCGGTCCGAAGATCACGGTCAGGCTCACGTTAAGATTTAAACGGACGGAATGAGGAGATTTGTTGAGAAACCGTTTTTGATTGTGGTTGATATGCTTGCCTGCTTGCCTGCTTACATGCTATCTGCCATTTCAGATCGGTAAAGGATTTTGGAGTGTCCAGTCACATAAATGACTTACTCACAGCTTCGCCCGTGGCGAATCGTCAAGGTACGTCTGTCCCCTCCTCAATTGCGCCACCGCCTCCCTGACCATATCTTCCACAATGACTTTCGCAGGCTTGACATCCTTGATTAGTGCGCTGACCTGTCCCATGAGGAAGGGCGGGTCAACCTCGACCTCATGTTCCATGTCATGTGCGATGGGCACAATGCCCTTCTCCGTCAACTCCCTGATCTTTTCCGGCTGAGCCTCCCACTTTGCGAGCCAGTCGTTCATGCGGACTCTCAATGGCCGTCCCGAGACGACCAGAGTTCTGAGGGTATCGGTGAAGTCTGCTGACACCACCGACTCCTTGTGCAGCTTGGACGCTCCGGACTCTTCAGCTGCGACGAAGCGCGTGCCGACCCAGACACCCACGGCGCCTTGCATCAGCGAACTCGCGAGCCCACGGCCATCGTAGATCCCACCCGCAGCCACCACCAACGCTGGCTCGCCCGTCAGCGGGCTCGTGTATTTCTTCGCGACGTCGCACACCGCCGGAATGAGTATGCTGTTCGCGATATCCCCAGTGTGGCCGCCTCCCTCGCCGCCCTGCGCACAGACAATGTCGACACCCGCTCTCAGCGCCTTCTCGGCATGTTTCGGCGCGCCAACCATGTTCATTACGTAGATGCCCGCGTCGTGGAGGCGTTTTATGACGTGGGTGGGTGGGACTCCGACGGCAGATATGAAGATGCGAGCGCCGCTGTTGATGATGACGGTGATCAGGTCGTCGAGTTGGCCATGGGTGTAGTCGTGGTTTGTTTTGCGGGCGCTGCCGCCGACCTGGGGGAGGGCAAGATCGACGCCGAAGGGGAGCGAGGGGTCTGTAAGATTTGATTTCAGGTCGTCGATTATCTGGATTGCAAAATTAGTTGGATGCACGGAGGTGGTGGAACGATGAGACGGGTGAATGTACCTCTTGTAGCTGCTTAGGTGAGTAGCCTAGGCCTCCTATGCATCCTATACCGCCTGCGTTTGAGACTGCTGCTGCTAGTGGTCCGCCTGATGCTCTTGCCATGCCGGCGAGCATGATGGGGTATTTGATGCCGAGGAGCTTGCATAGCGGTGTCGTGAGGGAGGGTACTGTAGACATGTTGACGGTGGGCTAAGAATATTCCGGTCGGAGTAGGAGAGGTCAAGATCAATGCGATCGTGAGAGAATGTCAGTAGCGAGGAATCGCGTGCAATTAACTGTTTAGCCATCCGCGGCGCAGTTGCGGCAGCGCATCACACTACTGAATATGAGGAGTTCTCCCGGCTACAAAAGGTGCCGAGGTATCTGAATCAGGCATCATGCCAAGATTAAGTCGCTCCACAGCTTGCACTCGCTGCCGACTGGTTGAATATAACCGAGTCTTTCAGTGTAGGAACAGTATGTCGGATCGTTCGCCACTAGAAGGTGAAGGCATGAATAATATTGTTCCCTCGTACATCTGCTTTATGTCCTTCATGCAATCGCATTCAATCTTCACAATAGATGCTCCGCTTGTGACGTGGTCACGATCTCAACGATCTCGTTCAAAGCGGGCCTCTGTACATGTCCTGGGATAAGCTCTGATCATGATAGTCCAGTTGCAGTCAACACGACAAGCTTGCAAGCTGGACTGAAGTCAAGGCAATCCGCGAGCTTGGAAATGAGCATCCAGCTAGGCATAGGTGTACATCGTGCTTCCTGCCACAAGCGTTTTCTGATTCATTGGACATGGACATGGACGTCTGACTCCGGTTAGTGGCATAATTGCTAATGATGGAGTAGATTGACAAAATGCAAGGAAGAAGTTCAAATAATAGGTATTGCATGCTGTACATTGGCGGTTGACTTGCAGAAAAGACACCTTCCGAATCTCTTTCTTTGTGCTTGAGAGACGGACGACAATCCTAGTGCTTGACCCCGTTAACAACAGATTCTGCACTGGGTGCGTTGGCCTGAATACCAGCCATCTTTGGCGGCGGTTCAGGGACAAATGCTTTCCCATCCTCCAGTGGACGACTTTCTGTTGCCAGCATTTCGTCCTCGGGCTCACCTTCGATGAAGCTTTCCTCGTCTTCTTCATCGTCGTACTCATCATAGTCGCTCTCTGTCTGGTCGTCTATCATCTCCTGCATGGGCCCACCTCTGCCTTGCTCCTGCATAGACTTGATAATGTCGCGCATCTTCGCGTCTGCGGCCTTTAACTTCTCTATTTCTCTCACGTGACGCTGGCGCTCCTCGGCCATGGTGATGATGTTCTTCCTAACCGCGTCGTGCTTCTTTGTTAGTTTGCTGTTCTCCTTCTCCAGCTGCTTAGTCTTCTTGCTCATTTCCTCCATTTCTTTCCTAAAGGTCAAAAACAGCTCGTTGGAGTTGTTGAGGGTATCTTCTACCTGCTATTGAGTGAGTCTCAGCTTCAGCACATTTCAAAATATGGGATGGAGAGGATAGAGCTTACCTGTTTGAACTTTTCAACGTAAATGTTGAGCTGCGAGCGCAATTCTGCTTCGGTATGAGAGAAAGTGCTCACTTGACTTGTGAGCGTTCGACATCTTGTGGCCTCAGCGTCAGCACGTTTGCGTTCTACTTCGTGCTTTGCCTGTAAGTGAGCTATTTCGGCGTCCTTGTGACGGAGGATAGATTTGAAATGCAGTTCGCGAAGCTCTGCTTGGTCGAAGAGGACTTTGCACCTTGTTTTTATGCTACAAACGTGGTCAGTCAAATCATGTACAGCAATATTGCCGGTGTCAACATACACCTCGTCCAGCTCCATGTGCATGTTTTCTGGGTGGGTTGGAGCTTTGGAATTCATGACATCCTGCACGTCGTAGAGGAGATTATCCAACTTCTCGTTCACATCGTCTCTTGCCTTCTTCTCCGACTCTCTCAACCTGGTGTTTTCGTCCTTGAGCTTTTTGTTGTCCTGCTGGAAGGTCCTGCTCAACTTCTCCATCTTCTCCCTCTGCGTGTGGGCCTTGTTGTGCTCGGTGGTCAGCTTGTCCTTGTCCTTCTGTAGCTGGTCAGACTTCTTCTTGACCTTAGCCAGCTCTCGCTCCAGCTTCCGCATGTCGGCAAACAAAGCATCGTATTTCTTCTTGATCAAATCGGCCCGCTCCTGGTCGCTAGTGATCTTGCTCAATTCGTCATCAACGTGCCGACTCTCTTTCTTCACCTCACGGTCAACTTCGGCTTGCTGGGTCTTCTCGCCGGCCTTCTCCTGCTCCAACTGAGCGAGTCTCGCCTGAATGAGCTTTGCATTTTCTTCCGCACTTGGCTTGGTATTTTTGGCCTTTATCTTTTTCGCAGTCGCTGCCGGCGGAGGAAGATCCGAGCCATTTGCGACGTTGCTACTCATAGAGGCCGTCGCCATCCCTGAGTGATTGAATGATCCGCTGGATGGGAGGCAAATGCGCCTTAAGATCGAACAAAGGTCAAAGCGTTTCGATGGGGTCTCAAAGTGCGCATGGTATGGCCGACACTAGTCCGCTCTCCTTGGAATTGAGAGCTTATATGGTCGGCTCAGAAGTAAGTCAAATTGTGAGACCGTTCTCTCGGTCAGAACGACGCTGTTTGTACACGTGCTTCCCGCGGGACCGACTTGAGAGATAGAGATCCAATTTGGTTGTCCTTGCGATGGAGAATAGCTTCTGTCACGTCCTGGAGTTTCAACCAGTAATATGTCTGCTGATGTACAAGGCCTGTCCTCCGTGCTGCGTCGATATCACCGAATGTTTGAGGTAGCTATATTCGAGAGGGGGGCGTCGTGATGATTCGATAGCCCGAACGGGAGCAGACTTCGTCGACGTCACGTGTCTGGTGTTGGCGATATTGTATGCGCCATCCTTTAGGACTCGAAGAAAAGTACACTTATCACCACAGCATCATCTCAAAGTTCAACTCGCGATCTCCCTAAACGATTCTGAATCCTTACTATCTCTCCAGAAATAGCGCTGGCCGATTTGCCCTGCAGAAACTTGAGCGGTAGATTGCGCGCTTGCCAGTGGCACAAATCGTCTACAACGACAGCGTAGCACTTCAGCGTTTCAAGCGCCGCACTATCGACTGTCTCGTGCAAGCTGTGTGCTACCGTCGAGGCGTGGGTGGGCTGTAGGGGATGTTGCGGCATGCTGGCCGCCGTGGGGTGTCAAAATGCGGCATCCAGTCTGGCCGCACGACATGGCTCAAACGACCTCATCCATGTCGAAGCTACGCGTCGGTGACAAGTCTCGATAGCTATCCCCAGCCAGGCGAGCAATTACATGGGTTCACTTTGAAGCAAAAGAAGCATGTTCCTGAGCTACACTTGACCGCGCTGCAGCTGGAGCACAACAAAACTGGGGCTGAATACTTGCACGTTGCGAGAGACGATAAGAACAATGTTTTTGCTATCAATTTCAAGACAAATCCCGTCGATAGGACCGGTTTGCCACATATTCTCGAGCATGTCACCCTGTGTGGCAGCGAGAAATTTCCCGTTCGGGATCCGTTCTTCAAGATGATGCCACGGTCTTTAGCAAACTTCATGAATGCCTTTACATCCTCAGACTATACGTCTTATCCGTTTGCCACCACTAATGCCCAAGATTTCCGAAATCTAGCATCAGTCTACCTAGACGCCACACTACATCCCTTACTCAAGAAGACAGATTTCCTGCAAGAGGGTTGGAGACTTGGGCCTGAAGACCCTCGAGCCCCTGCCACTGAGGAAAATACCATCTTCAAAGGTGTCGTCTACAACGAGATGAAAGGTCAGATGTCTGACGCAAGTTACCTGTATTACATCAGATTTAGGGAGCATGTATTTCCTGCTCTGGAGAATTCTGGAGGTGACCCAGAGAAGATGACAACCTTGAGCTACGAGCAATTGGTCAAGTTCTCAAAAGAGCACTATCATCCTAGCAATTCAAAGATATTCACCTACGGCAACATGCCGCTCGCCGAACATTTGGCACAAGTTGACGAAGCGCTATCGCAATTTAGCCGCGCTGATAGAGACTCTGATCTGAAGGGACCCATCGACCTGAGCAATGGTCCTATCACCCACGAAGTAAACGGCCCTCTCGATTCAATGCAGCCACCAGATCGCCAGACCAAATCCTCTGTGTCTTGGCTCGGCTGTCAGACTTCCGACATCGTCGAGAACTTCTCTATGAGCATCATGCTCTCGCTTCTTATGAGTGGGTACGGCTCTCCCATTTATCAAGGTTTGATTGAATCCGGCCTTGGCACGAACTTCAGTCCAAATTCTGGCTATGATTCATCTGCCAAAGTTGGCATCATTTCTATTGGTTTGGATGGCATGAAATCTGATGATGCTACGAAACTTGGGAGTACGATACAAACCGTCCTGCGCGAGAAGGGCCACGAGGCATTTCAACCACACAAGATCGAAGGCTACATGCATCAGCTTGAGATTGCTTTGAAACACAAGACTGCCAATTTCGGTATGGGACTGCTTGACAAAACATTGCCGGGGTGGTTCAACGGCACAAATCCTATGGACGGCCTGGCATGGAATGACATAGTCAATGCTTTCAAAGCTCGTTTAGCTCAGGGGAACCTATTCGAGAGTATGATGGAAAAATATCTATTCAATGACAATTATATGCAATTCACCATGAGTCCCTCGGAACGGTACAACAATGAATTGGATGCTCAGGAACAGCATCGCCGTACCAAGATCCTCGAGTCTGAAGTCCAGCAAGCTGGCGGCTCTGAAAAGGCATTCTCAAAGCTTAGTAAGCAAGAGCAGGAGCTCCTGGAAGAGCAGGAGACAGCACAGCATAAAAACTTGGAAACTCTACCAACTCTTCGCGTCAGAGACATTCCCAAAGAGAAGGAGAGAAAGCCTATTAGATGGGGCACTGTTGGGAATGCAAACGTGTTGTGGCGGGAAACAGATACTAACGGCATCACATATTTCCAAGCAAAGCACATTCTTAAAGAGCTTCCAGATGAGCTACGTTTGCTATTGCCACTCTTCACTGAGACTCTCTTGCGGTTGGGCACCAAGACAATGTCAGTCGGCGATCTCGAAGCGGAGATTCTGTTGAAGACTGGTGGCATTTCTGTTTCGCCATTCACTGCACCATCTCCTGTTGTTGACAACGCCTTCAGCGAAGGGCTGATGTTTGATGGTTATGCTCTGGATCGAAATGTGCCTGCTATGCTCGACCTCCTGAGACTTGTACTTCTAGAAGTTGATTTCTCCGCACCGCACACTGCCTCCGCGATCTTGGAATTGCTAGAGTCTAAGACATCTGGAGCGTTGGACAGTGTGGCCGAGAGTGGACATCACTTCGCTGTGTCTTCGGCCGCTGCAGCACTTTCTCTCCGTGGCCAGAAGCAGGAGCAGCTTTCCGGGCTGTCACAGATTGAGAGCACCGCTCGCTTACTCAAGTCAACCCGAGACAGCCCGGCCAACCTACAAGAAGTGATAGAAAAGCTCAAGCTGATCCAAGCAATTGCCGTCTCTAATTCATCGGCACTGTCTGTCAGGACTGTTTGCGAGCAGTCATCAGTCGCTACAAATGAGAAGATCATACAGAAGTTCTTGCAAAGCCTACCAAACGCCACTGCTGCAAGAATGACGAATTTCTCGGCTGAGCAACTCACAGGCTCGTCGTTCTCTCGAAGCACGTTCTTCAACCTTCCTTTTCAAGTCTCGTATACTGGCACGTGTCTTCAAACCGTACCATATGCAGCCCCTGACAAGGGAGCACTGAAAATTCTCGGTCAGATGCTGACTCATAATTTCCTTCATCCGGAAGTTCGAGAGAAAGGCGGCGCATATGGTGCTTCGGCCTCCGCAAGCCCTATCAGCAGTCTCTTTACGATGTCTTCATATAGAGATCCAAATCCGCGAAACTCCCTGCTCACCTTCCGCAAAGCAGGCGAGTTTGCAAGAGACCGGCAATGGAGCGATCGAGAACTGGAAGAGAGCAAGCTCAGCCTTTTCCAGGGTATCGATGCACCAACGAGCGTAAGCAGCGATGGCTCGAAAGAATTCATGTATGGAATTACGGAGGAGATGGATCAGCAAATGCGCGAAAGATTGCTTAGCGTCACGAAAGATGATGTTCAGCGGGTGGCACAACAATACCTGGTCGAACCTCCCAAGGACAATGTAGCGACTGCTATATTGGGTGAGAAGAAGGCTTGGCTTGATGAGGACAAGAGCTGGTCCATGAAGACTCTTAACTTTTCGGCATAGCGGAAGGTAAGCAATTGCGATTTGTGTACGAACATTAATGTATACTACTGCTCTACTTCGTACATGATACTCACAATGTTACGGCATTGAAGTATTGACGATCAGTGTTTCTACCTTCCAACAGCGGATTCTTTCTTGGACAAGCGCGGCTGAACAGTACACACGTCTGCAGTTCTGTTACTCCACAATTGCAGATCACAAGAATGACGCCTTCGTGGCGCCAAAGCGCAAGAGTGATCGGTGGCGACGCTGCACAGTAAAGCCTCGGCGCTGTCGATGGTTTAGCTGTGTTGGCAAGAGCACCATGTGAACTTTCCAGAACTATCACCTCACGAGATCAACGAGTGGTAGACTAATGATTCACTGACATTCCAAAGATCAACCTCGCACAGGTAGCAATAGGCGGCGCATCCGCGAAATTATGTCCACTTCGCCGTCCGATACGATTCGATAGCATGCTCTTCGTGCGGTAAGTAGCGATTGCGTATCACCATGTTCTATTCGACTAGCTTAGGAGTCCAAGAAGCAAAAGCAGTAAAGAGCAGACCGGCGTAGAGTTGAATCGAAAATCGCTGTTAATCTAGCAGTTTTACTGAAGCTCGATTTGGCGCATTCAGTCGTGGAATGACTATCACGCAGTAAGTAAAGCTTTTGGACCCGTTCAAGCACGAATGCAAATACGCCATGTCTGGTTCCAGGTTGTCTACTTAGTGTCAAAGCTACTTCTTCTCTTGCAACAAATTCCCTGTCTACAGTCCTTTTGGTATGTCTTGGGCCGGAAAACTTGTCTGCTAGAGAGGTGTGGTGCAATACATTTGTCCAAGCAGCGAAGCAACGCAAATTCGGCAATGGCGCGTTACAAGCCGTAGCACTGAGGACGCATCGTTCGAACAAGCCATCACTATCTTCGTCGATTTCGGTGCAGTAACAGATACGGGGGAGACGCTATATTTCAGATCGACACGTGACACGATGACAGCCGTCGACGATAAAGGGTGAGCAGATCCCACTATCTTAAGAGACTTGACCGTTCGCAGATGTCTAAGCTTGCGCGGCATCCCCCATGGACTAGCAATCGTAATACTCAGTGCTCTTTGAGTAATACCAACCTCGTGATGCACGTGCAGAAGGTTGGACCATTTCACAGAGGCCTACGCGATCAATAATGGTAGGCAGAACAGGTGACTGCAAGGGGTAAGGAGGAGATCGCTCGCTTTAATGCCCCGAAATCGAACAGACGAGTGTAAGCAGATCGATTGAAGCCATTGTACGGTATCTAAGCAAAGGAAGAAGCAGGTAAGCAGGATGAGCATCTGCCAGATTCGATCCAGGTCGACTGAAGCGTTTGCACATCCGCTGAATGCGCAGCCGCTAGCTTAAAGAGCTCTAGGTCATCTAATCTTGAAGGTGACGTCTCTGCTCAACTATGGCACCAGGTTAACCCTAATTCTTTTCACTAATTGACCATAGCTCGCAGTGAAACTTTGCGATATATCTGAAAACAGGCGTTATTCACCCTGTTTGGCTTCGAGCGTCAAGCTGGCTGTTCACGATGAGGAAGGTGCAATCTAGCCCTGAAGTTTGCTCATTCTCTATCGTGCTTCGCGCCTGCTTCGGCGAACATGGTGAGGACGTTTCATCCTGGTAGGTATCTTGCTTTTTTGCTTTCCTTCTAAACAACTTCTTGCTCAAGAATTTCTTATCAGCAGCTTCGTCTCGTTACTGTTCACTCTTTCTGGCGATAGTGCGTTTATTTGCAGAGGACTTACCTCAACATCTTTTGAACCGCGCTCATTCAGAGCCTTTCGATCATCAATATGACGACTCCACCGTCAGCCTTCACCACCCGCACCATTGGCAACGTTAGACAACAAGTGATCCATAGACTTATCGCTGCCACGTGCACCTACCAGGACGGTATTTTTCACGGCATAATAACGCCTGAAAGCTCTGCCGAGAAGGCCTTGGAATACATCTACGACTCTCCGGCGGTTCCTGTGCAAGAGAAACGATACCTTGCAAACATTGGGTTCGAGCTCAATCAGTACGAGCAGTGGGAGAGGAATGGTGCTGATGCTGGTATCCTTGCTGACATTCATCGACGACTGATGGCACAATTTCGGAATTTTGAAAGGACGTACTTGGAGAGCGTACTCCATACGAACCTGCATCTAAAGGAAAGCAACAGAAGGGAAAAAAGCTGAGCATCTCAACCCATGGATCAGCGTCGCCAGGAAAGGGCAGTGCAACACCCACCCAACCCACATTTTTGCTTCCAGAGGATACTGACGAAGAGGAGAGCATCAAGGCAGCGACACAGAGAGGTACGTTGGTTACCAATAACAAAGACTGATCGCTAACGTGCTCTTGACAGATTCTGAAGACAACCTCGGAGACGATGCCACAGCTGCTGGTCAAGGAGAATTAAAGTTACGACGAGCCTCGAGCACTTCACCACCTCGGCAGCATGATGACGCAAGACTGTTCAATAGGCTCGAAAAATCGGAAACTGACGATGCTATTGAGGGTGTTGACGAAGTCATTGAGCAAAACAGTTCGTAACGAGGTTGAGCAGTCTACAATGAAGCTTTGGCGCTCAATTTCACGTCCAACTCAGTCGATATACTCGATTTCTAGTTGTATGGTGTTCTGGTTGGAGACGCAAACACGTCGTCAAGTCTAGAGAACAAAAACTGATATCTCTGAGAAGCGTGCAGGCTCTTATATATCATCGGCAATGCTTTTGGCAATACAGGCGAACGACTAATGATGACTGATATTTGGTGCCTTGAAATCTCCCTCTCGCAGGTCCCTTCCCAAACATCACCCCGAATATGTCCTCCCGAGTTCTCTTACCTATCAATTATACATTCCGCATCATAATGCTCAGGACTGTACGCCCCATACACTCCCTGCCCGAATCCAACTCCTAAGGCCAACATATATGTAATCAGATGCGTCGGTGTCTTCCTGCAGCTGCTGAAGCAGTGAAAGATCAGTAGGCCTACAATGCGACTTCGTCTTCAGCAAGAGTCAACCTAATTACGTTCAGCTTCAAATTCTCCCTGCGATACGCCGAACGGGCCACTGATTTGCCGCCAAAGTCTGCAAAACCTTTCAATCTACTCGCACCACAGCATTGTCCTCTTCTGATCGCCCACGTCCACAGATGTCGCAAAATCGGTAAAGCTATACAGCAAGACATGCAGAGAGAATGGCTTCCAGACAGCGCAAACATCGATCCAATATCTTAAACCGGCTATTGAAAGGTAGACAAGATCCTTCGGAATTCGGTCAAGACAAGTGCGCCGCTCGGAACGTCGATCGTGAAATGCCCGACTTCGCACGCCGACTGTATTAATCGCTCTCAGCCGTCTGCAAGGCGTTAGAGCAGCCACTACGATCAACAAAGACGGACGTGGCATTTCCAGCCGCGAGGAGGCACTCGCATTCGTCGTGCCAACATTGACTCGTCCGACATCAACTGGCAAGATTCCGCCTTCGATGGCAGAGCACCCCACGTTCAAAGACCAGTCACCTTCTCACAGCTTGGCTCAAGCCTTTTCCGACACACGGCTAATGCAGCGACTGCGCTACCAGTAATGTCAAACAAACAGACCCATATGGAAACTGACCACCGCGACCAACCTCAGCCAGTTTAACACGAGACAAGGGCGCACGGTGGACTTGAATCATATATCTCTAAAGACTGCACTCTTGCCACGTCCGAGGTCGAGCCAATAGACTGCCGCAATCGGCACCGCGACGGCGTGCCCTTTCTGGCAAAATACAGTAAATAGAACTCTTATTCCTCTTCAGAGCTTGTATATGAGCAATGAAGACAGATGGGCAGTGAAAAGTCCTGTGGCGCCGTCGACAATGGTTCTCATGAGGTCTGAATTGATCGAACTTTTGCACAGGTTCGGGTATGAAACGTCTGTTTAGTATCTGATTCACCAGGGGCGTACCGGTGGATCACAAAGACTGTGATTGAGCTCGAACTAGACATCTCAACTACACTTTACATCTCATACCTGGCTGCTGGTACATGTTGACTGGCTCAGTATTGTGTCTGGTTAAATTGTAAGCTAAGAGACCAGAAACCCGGAATAGGGGTAAAGTGCACCTAGAAGTCTTGTGCGTGTCCGGAGTCTCAGCCGTTGAAAGCACTTTGGTATCCCGCACTTCAACTTCCTTCTGGATGCGCTCGGTCTGTCCATCGCTTTCAAATCAAAGCTGGAAGATTTCTCAGAAATTACAAATTCCAGGTCACAGATGATTCTAAAAAAGCCCATAACCATGTAGAGTCAGGCGCTTGCATAGAAGTAGGCTACTGGCTCCTAGTGGACATGGGTAGTAAAAGAAGGTTAAATTTTTCAGAGAGATCAGCGCCGAAAGCCTGGTTTGGTTATGGTGAAGTTGCATAAATCCAATAGACATGCATATCGTGAAAGGAGGAAAGTTAGGATCTTCTAACGCAGTCCCAAATTTCGCATAGAACGACTATACTTTGCAACTGAACACGGAGTATGTCTACGTCGCCCAAGCCGTCTATTTTGCCATAACCAGACTTTTGCTATTATCCGAGCTCATCGAACGAACCGTTTCTAGGTCGCGCCAATCATAACTTCGTGCTTTCATCAAAAGGTATTTCCCCGTGATATATCGGGTTCGTAGCAACTCCGCCGCCCAATTCATAACGCCAACGCTAAATCTCGCAAATTTCGTCGCCAAACGCATGAAGGTCAACACCTGTCCTGCACCTCGATGCATCTTTCACGATGGCCAGATCGTGATCTTGCATTTGATACTGCGCTGTAACAGTGCTTCATCACCAGCAGAAGCAGCTCATTACAAATTTCTTGCTGACTGCAATTGAGAGACATCGGATACTCCAAAGCTTGATCAAAACTCTTGACCAGCCAGCGAAGCACGAACAGCAGATGCTGCGCTATGGCTCGCGGGCTTCGTTCTCCGACAATCTCTACCCCGTCCAAGATAACTCTCGGCTCAACCCAAATAAAATAGGAGCTGCGAGTCTTTATGTGGTCTTCATAGGTGGGGGCGAGGCGCTTCGCCACCTCAGGGATAATGATACTCCGATCGCTACCAGTGTCGAGGGACATAGAGAAACTCCGGCTCAGTGGTTTAGGTATCCTATTTTGGTGCTCCATATTCGAGATACTTAACAAGAAATCGAGGCTTCTGTGACCCTGCTCGGCGGTGCAGTCGAGATCTGACCGTTGACAACTGTTGCTCACGATTTCCTTTCGCGGTCGCACGAGTGCTTCTTGGCCATCAGCACACAGCAAAAGCTTCTCAACTAGCCAATGACCAAGCAGGCTACCTGCATCATCTTGCAATAGGGCCACTGCACTGATGAAGTCCGAGAGCTTAAAATCTTCGAGAAGCATGTCATTGGGAGAAATCAAAGTGTTGGGGAGCTTGGAATCTTGATGAAAATCACTGAGCGTCGATAATATTCCGTAGATACCAGAATCTTTAGCTTTGCTCAGCTGGTACGGCGCCTTCCATATGGTGAGAAGATGCAGGAGAGATCGATATAAACCAAAGGTTGAGTGTTTCAAGTGCTGTCTTTCAATTTGGTTGGAAGTCTGGAATAATTTCGCCTCGAATTCGTCCCATAAGGTAGGTATGTACTTTGACATGGTAGCCGGTGGCGATCTCCTCAAATTATGGGCGTCACTAGTGAAGTAGAACAGGCTGGGATGCAGATTCGACGTCCTGCCCCTCTGTAGGCGTCGCCAGAAATAGGGCTGTGAAGTAGAATGTGAGCTTGCCGACGCAAGGTATGGTGCGTTGTCGCTTATGTAGTGCATCAGGGCAGATTTGCCATGTTCTGGGCGGCCTGAGATCCAGAACAGCGTCTCACTGGCGCCTTTTAACCAGTCAGCGAGCAGTGTGTCCTGCTGAATCCCGATGCTGAATTGCGATGATTCGATTGCGAGGCGTAATCCTCTCATAAAGCCCGCTACAACTTCTAACTTATCCAGCGACGATGACCTCCGAGATGAGGCCGGGTGGTCACCTTTGGTACAGACGTGCCAGCCTTCGAATGCTGAGCTTAAGATCAAAGGGTTGTCTGCCGATATAGGAGGAAAATGGGATTCGAATATGCCACCAGCGAAATTCAACGACGATGCCAGCCTTGTCATGTCTGGCAAACTGAAGTCTGTAGAAGCTCCGTGGTAACCTGGGCCTTCAGGAAGCTTTACTGTGACGCCAGAGACTTGCTCCATGTCTTTTATAATTCGGTCAAATGGCAACATGTAGACTTCTGGCCGGTTGTCACTGACGGCAATGATAGCGCCGCACAGCTGATTTCGATGCGCTATCCAAGTGCCAGAACATCCTCGCCTCAATGAGTGGTCGAGAGTTACGCATTTGAGCTCGTACATGTCATCACCTACTCTGTAAAGGAATGGTTCAGGGTGAAGGCGGCCCATTATTTCGCCCTCTGGAAGGGCTAAGGTCACCTGCAAAGATTCACGAAAATTATTTGTATGTACTGTGTCAACGTTGAAGCCACCAATGATATTTGCCGCTTCCTGATTAGACGAAGGTCGATCAATCACTGAGTCGTAGCTGAGCATCATCCAGTCAGCTTTCCTGCCTTGATGGACAACCTGGGCTGCAACGGGTGAGGGGCTTTGTTGATCCATTGAAAGACCTTCAGAGTCTGTATCGACTGAGCTAAGCCATGGGCGCTGCCGTCTATCCATTGACGAGCTCACTGGCTTTGGTGCATCAGCGTCAGCCGGCTCATGAATTGTATCCAGGCTGCTGTCTATCCCGGCGGTTTTGCAGGGACATGCTTGTGGCTCATTACGAGGAATAGCAGCCTCAAAGGAAGACGACATCGATTTCTGATCATCGTTTCCTGCATCAGTGGCCGAGATGTTGTCTTCTGCATCATAGTAGATGGAGAAGGCGTTTGCAATATATGCTGGAAGATTGCTGAGGTCCGGAACCTGTGCGGCTTTTGCCCATACTGAGTCCTTTTCTTCTAGACATAACAAGGGGTGGTAAGCGGTATGCACTACTCGCTGACCACCAGCAAGCAAGATACCACCACCGACACACTGCCGTTGGTCTCCATGATCAGTAGCGCGCAGCCAAATGCGACTGGCGCAGGACCAGGAAGATGCCTCAATGGAAATGTTCGACTGCGTTGATGGGTCACCAAAATCTTGGTCAAGTCGACAAGCCACCCCCTTAGAATCCAGCACAACGTGAATGTCCAGCTGACAGTCGTGAAGGCGGGGCATGAATGCTGGACGGCGGCGAAGCGAAGTGGTCAGAGCAAGTTTTGTGTCGACACAAGGAGTAGCTATCAGGATTGCAGGACGAAAACTATCCACTGTTCTACCAACAAGATGGCATTCGATGGAGTAATGATGCTTTCCTCTTTCCACCATCGCATACAATTGTTGCTCGACAACTCTGCGTAGGTCTTTCTGAATCTGCGTGAATGTGTAATAGGTTGAAACGTCATCGTAGTGGACGAAGAATACATCACCAATTCGAGAGTAATGTCTTGTGTCCGAAACGGAGGTGGCTTCAGTGATAGTTGTCGAAGAGGAGAACGAGGATCTGGATGAGCTAGAATGAGTTTCGATATCGCGCATATCTGTCGAAAATGCTGCTTCGGCTCTGGCTAGGGCATCCTGAGCTCGTCGTTTGAGACTCGGTCGACCCAAGAACTCGGCCATGTTGTCTAAGAACGATAGCGGGCACGACGATCTGGTATCACCAGCACATCCCAGCGGGTGATAAATTCAATGTCCTCCAGTCACTATCTGAATTCAGCGTGAATAATGATGGAGCAAAAACGCAAAAGAATGATTGAAAGTAATCGATTTTCGACATAGAAGTAGGAGGTCGTAAAATTTGAGAACGGAATGCAAAAAGGCGACCTCTGTTAGATCGAGAGGCCTCTGAGGGAACTAGGGGATCGCTAACATGTGGAATGCTCTCACCGAGAATCGCTTGTGAATCGAGTCTGCCTTTCCAGCATCATTAACGGCAAGGCTGACTGGTTGTGGCATAGTACCTGGTCGACTCCAAGTAGTCAGAGGGTGCGAAGTTGCCTGTGGCTTGTGATGGTGGCACTTACCGTCCAATGATCTTGTCTTTCTTTGTGATGGAATATGCATGGCCAACGCATCAGTCCCGAACTCGAAGATCCAGCGCCTCACATTGCGTCCCCTGGTTCGACAAGGCTGGTGACGCCTCCGTCGCTTGGGTTCCGGCAAGGTGAAGTCGAAAATGCATTGCTGAATAACATCAAATACCTCAGGAATTCATTTAGAAAGCATGCGGATGATCAAAATGTCGTTCAGTGAGCAGGGTTTGAGCATCGACGACGAATACGCCATTTTAGAGACGTGTTTCGACTGGAAATTAGCTGAGAGTAAGGAAAGGAGATTCGAAGCCAAAGAATTTCTCGAGTGCTATGAGAAGCAACTCCCCCAGCTTGATTTCGAATTTAGAACAGGGGCCAGGGAGAAATGGCCCTTCGCTTCAAAGTCACATACACAGCTTCTGGAAGTCATTAAAGCAATAAGGGAGTGCGGCCGGGAAGCAACACTTGAACAGGCTCGGCGGGCGATCATGGTAAAGTCCAAGCTCATTGTGACGGACGAAGAGTCTTTAGATCCGGTGATCTACGCTGCCTTGCGTCTCTGGTTAATTGTCAATTTTCGATCTCCAGAGAGTAGATCACTGAGCAAGAACATGCCTTGTATCGAATGGCCAGCAAAGGCGAAGTTCGGGACCGTGCTCGCCGATGCCTTCAGCCCTTCGTCAACAGAACTTACTCTCGGCCAACGACGTCTAAGCCCTCATTTCACTGCTGTCACCATGACCAGCATTTGCGGTATGAAAATTGAATGGGCCACAACGATGAACAATCATCTGTATCTCGACCGCGAAGGCAAGACTCTATGGGTGTTCCCCCGGCGCAGATGGCTTATGCTGAAAGTCGAAGGGGCGAGAAGATACGCGCAACGCCAGTCAACAAACCTCGAAACCGCAAGTGCACCACTTCCCATGGAGGTATATGAAGAAACTAGTCGGACGCTTGACTTGCTATTCCCCGCCTGGGACAAGCGCACTCAAAAATTTCTCAGAGCTAAAGGCCAGGAGTTCCATTTATCTTCTTCTGGCAATCGCCTGCTGGACCTCAAGCACTACCCATACTGGAAAGACCGAATCCTCGAATTGAATGAAGACATCTTCATGGCACCTCCGGAGGGTTGGGCTCAACTCTGGTGCGATAGACGAGACCCACAAAAATTTTGGACGTTCTGGATTGCCCTGGCGGTGTTTACTCTGACAATTTTTTCTACCATCGCGTCCATCATGCAGGCCGTGGCGACATTAGAACGTCATTGAAAACCGAGTGAGGCGCCACCTAGTTTGTCACAGCGACGATTCAAACCTGATCGCCGTTGCCTTAATAGCTTTGCTACTTTCTGAACATCAGGTCGTCGTTCTTTGACTACATCTGAGAGCCTAGACGGAGGAGGAAGCATAACTTGTGCAATACGAGTAAGCGAAACTGTATGGTACAACCGCATTCGATGTCGGAAGGATCAAAGAGATCGAAAAACTGATGTGACCGGATCAAGCTCCACAATGAAGGTGATCAACATAGTTTGCGGCCTGCACCTTGCGCACGTCGAGTGCGACCTTCGGGGAATTGAATCCATGTGCAAATCAAGCAAACTCTGAAGGCCAGCAACCAGCTCGTGCGAGCGAACATGGAAGACCTCTTCTCATGATGTATAACGTTGTCTGCTTTCATGTCACGGAGGCAAAACCTGAATCTGCATTCTGTATACTACCTGAGCAATAAAGTCAGTTTCAACACATCTGAAGATGTCTGTAAGCTCCGTTGGCTGTTCGGAAGAGCCTCCCGAGCATGAGTTTCTCCATGCACCATGGAGTCACGTTATGTCATGTTAGGTATCTGGTCCAGGTCTGGCTACTACTGTCGACGGCATCAGTCCGAAATGGCTTCTTTGGAGTAGTGGATGAAAAGTGCAAAATGCAAGATGGCCACAGTTCATTTCCTCGTATTGCTAACTATGTAGTCTCAAACCGCACTATGAAGTTTTTATGATGCGAAACACTGAGCGACCTACTCAAACCATGGCGGGCCTCAGAAATTCACAGGCAACAGCGACGATCTGCGAGCTGCAAGAATCCTATGGCGAAATTGACACAGAGGTTTAGGAGCCAGGGGTGACTGAATTGAATGGAGGTCGACTGCGCAATTGATGTTATATGACTAGGATGTAAAAGGGTGACTCAATACTTTGACGTTGGCCTGACCATTGTCTTGGATAAGTTGCTCCTGTTACTGCTCTTGTCTGCATCGTAAAAGAAGAATTGTCGTCATTGACTTCGTGACACACTCGTTCGACCAAGGTTGGACAGTAGCAAGTCAACGTCTTTACACCTGGTCAGAAGATTCAAACCATGCTTTTACATAAAATGCTTCGTGCAGGTGAGTGAGCTTAGTTTGAGCAGTCTTCACCTCGCATCGCCAGGCATCCAAGGCATCCAGCACTTCAAACCCGTGCGGCGAAGAAGCCTTAAATGATATATCAAGATTTGACATGCCAAGTAGACACGGGAGAGGATGTTCCAGTCTCCTCGGCAAGAGAGATCGCAAGACTGCAAGCTTTCTTGAGACATTGTTTTCGAAGTCAACTGAAAGCATGATATCTCAGAGTCGGTATTTGAGATGTTGGAGCAAGAACCGCATTCGCGCAACTGTAAGAAGACGCGGCGAGACTCTGCCAGAAAAGGGACTATGCGTGCAAAGGTGGCGGACAAATCACGCAAAGGCTGCTAGTTGTAGGCTTTCAAGGCATGACTGCATCCGCATGCACATTGGAAATGAAGGACGCTGCAGCAGTGGTAGAGTGTGCGTTGCGACTTTTCAGGGACAGACCGGAGATATTCTCCGTACGATCAATGAGCCGTTAGTGCTTGAGCGGCTGTGAAGGTGAGATCACAAGTATTGTGGAATCAGTCCAGTGAGCAAAAGCCCGAGAAATGTTGTCCCACCGTCCGGCCAAGAAGAAGAGTCGCTAGCAATATAACACCAAACCTAGTTGAGAGTGGACTTTGTGCTATTGACGCTGCATTCGGCACCGCACTTGTGCTCCCGGTAGCAGAGCTGTAAGTGTAGTAAGCACTCATGGCTGTCTCTGAGCCGAGCAGATTACTCGCTGTCGTACTTCCTACACCGACCTCGGTCTGCGTGGCCGCCCATTGCTTTGCGAAGCCATAAAAGTCCGTTGTTGCAGGGTCTGCGGCGCAGTAGCTGCTGCTGACAGCGCTGACGTACTCCTTGGGAAACCAGTGGTAGCCCTCTATTCCACCATGCTGTTCAAAGCATTGTTGACATCCGAGCACTGAGTCGAAGAACGGGTATGTTTGGCAATAGCACGTCTGTTGGTCTGTGTACGAAAAGCCTGGCTCCAGGCCCCATGAATATGGTACCAGACCGGGAAATGTGCGATTGGTATTCTGGAAATAGCAATTCGCGTTTATGGCTCCTTGACGTTTACAAGGTACTTGATCATTCAGATACGTTGGTCTTGGTGTGGGCGTTGTTGACGCGGTGGACGTGGGTGTATCTCGTTTGCCGTACGTGTAGATTGCGGAGTTGAAGGGGAGGTAACAGTAATTGTACAGCTCTTGATCTTGTATGCTGAGCTGACCATTTATCACGTACCATTGGCCAATGTATTTGCTATTGGGGAAGACATCCTGGTCACTGTAATCGGTTTCGGTCGTTTCTGTAGGCGACGAGGAGGTGCTGGTGGTTGGAAAGTAATCGCTGAAGTAATTGCTCGAAATGCCGGACGAGGACGCAGGAGATGGTGTTTGCGAGAGGGTATCCGTGCCACTCATGTTGTCAAGATTCCGCGAAGCCTCTTGATTGAGGCGCCAGTGATCCAAGCATTCGCTGGAGATTGAAAAGGTGCGGCCATGTTTGCCGGCTTCCGCGTTTCTGGCATTAATGTGCAGACAGATCGCGTGTGCCCGTGACAACGGCGCGTCCTGACCCTGTCAGCAACCAGACAGAAATCTGACTACAGATCACTATGGCATTGAAGAATGACCTCCTCTCAGCCAGTTAGACCCCATAACCCAGTTCGTCACTGGAGACAATACAATTCCATCTTCGTACTTGGCCGTTGTGTGTGGCCCTGTATGTGCGATTTCGAGGGTGAGTCTGACCGCTGACATACTGCCTTACAATGCCATGAAAAGTCACGCTCGGCAGCGTGTCAATTTCTCGTGATCAACCGTCAAGCCCTGATGATACCATCTGCTGTCGGGAATTTTCGCCTTGCAAGCGCATGAAGATGAGCCGCTGTGGTCCACACCCTCCTGATGGTCTTCGTCCTTCGTCGTGCAGGGACCCTAAGTCTCTGAAAAGGAAGAGGCGCGATTCTGAGCCTCAACAAGATGAAACTTACGAGCATCGCTTTCACTACAAGCCGCTCGATCGGTCTAAAGGCGCAATTAGATTGATCAAAGTCTATCCATTGCAAGAAGATGGCCGCATACGCTGCCGAATCGAGCGTCATCACATCTCGACAGCCCGGTATGATGCATTATCCTATGTTTGGGGCACAGATGATGCACGGCATACCATTCTGTTGAACGGCCAAGTTTTCCGCGTGCGACCTAACCTATATGCATTCCTACGACACATTGCAAAGCACCCATTTTTCTCTGACCTTCTATTCTGGATCGATGCTATTAGCATCAATCAATCGGATCTATCGGAGAAGAACGGCCACGTTCGCCATATGGGAGCAATCTACAGCAACGCAAGGAGAGTCATTGCATGGCTTGGTCAATATACTGGCGCACCAGCCAAACGACCAAATCCGCCCAATCGTTGGGTTTGCTGTGCCGAGGCTGAGCCAGGACCAAGGCCACCAAACCGACATGTATGCCGTTGGCGGATACCGGCGAGGTCTTCCTGGGAAGTGGTCACACATCCATACTGGTCTCGTCTTTGGATTGCGCAGGAGCTGGGGCTTGCCAAGAGAGTTGACGTTCTCTGGCGAGGTAGATTTCACGATTGGTTTCGCTTGAAGAAACACCTAGCCGCGAACGCAGCACGAAGAAGACAAGCACTGGCCGACAAGACGATGAATCACGCTCCATTCTGGCAAAATGTTGAGTACATTCAGAATTTGCCGATTGCAAGATATTTCAAGCGTGCAGAAGCAGAGCCTTTGGGGAACTTGGTTCCCCGTTTTGCTCAGCATGAGAGCCAGGTCGGTCACGATCACGTTTTTGCGTTGCTATCTCTGGCTTCAGATGGCGGTCACTTTGAGCCAGATTACAGAGAAAGCTGCATTTCGCTGTTGCTCCGGTTGATGAATTTTAGCTATGCACACCCTACTGCTAACTTTACAAAGAAGATCGGTTTTGCGATGGGTCTTGATCCAGAGCATGCTGGTATTGCTGTGGACGTGGTTGGGAGAGCGCAGCTGCTGGCAGGGGCCTTGGGTACTGATAATAGCATTCGCTATCTCCTTACAGATGAGTGTACTGAGTCTATCCCTAACTTGGCTACGGTGGTCTGCATACCAGACACGAATCTCCACTTTCTTTTTCAGAAATCGACGCTGGCAAACAGTGAGTCTATAATGCCGTCACAAATTTTCGTATCAAGAGTCAGTGCCTTCAGTGGCCGCGTGGAGAAAGCGAAAAGGAGGTTCGGATACCCAGGCAAATATCGGTCCTACACCTCATGGGCACCAAGTCAGGGTCTTAGCTACTTACGGCTAGCTACACTCAAACAATGCGCGTATACCAGTACTCTCCGACTACACTGTAGCTGGCAAGCTATCCTTGCAATATTTGAGCTGTCAGAGACCTCGGCAGTGCGTGGAAGACTTGAAAGTCGGATACGCAACTGGATTGAGAATTCGGGCAGATCAGATCAAGAACAAATCGAGCTGAAGGTCAGCGCTTCCGCAGACGCTTAGACGGAAGTGAAACCGATATGATCAGCCACAAACTGAAATCATTCGAAAAGCAAGTTGCGTGAATTTCAAGTCATACAAATCTCGGCGTGGGGTCAGTGGTGCAGCGGTATTTCATCCACCACACACATCCGTTCACAAAGCAAATCTTGTTTCTCACATCCTTTTACCATATATTGCGAAGCCAATGAAACGTACTCTGAAATTCATTTGTTCCTACGTGTTTGCACCTGGACAAACATACGATCATAAGTGAGCCTACTTCTCCGACTTCATGACCATAGCACTTATTTCCGACATGAGTGTCTCCTCAGTTACACTTTGCACCACGCGAGAAGGTGTCTCGTGGACTGGACGGCCAGTACTATTCGTGATATGAGAACCCTTGGAAGGTCAAAGGGCTTCCGATACCCATCCGAAGTTTAACTAAACACTGCAGATGTCTGCGACAAGCTTGAACATTTCCAACCCTTTCATGATTTCGAGTATTTCAACAACGAAGAAGAGACTGCTATTGGAACAGCTGCGCTTTCTGGGAAAGAAACAAGAGAAAATCGACACCGTCACTAACGTGGACAAGACTAGAAACAGGTATGTTCATGGCACTGCTGGGCCGCATTCGGGGTGTCGTTCTTAATCATTTTTTGATTCATGAAGAAAAGGTTGCACGACATTGACGAGCTAATTTAAGGTCAGAAGTTGGGCACACGCTCTCTGACCCTTCACACACACGTGGAGGGGGGCTTGTAAGCCCTCGTGATGAGCAACAGCTGCTGACACTTAAGTAGATAAATACATGTGGCCAGCAAGTTTGGCACATCCGCCTCCTCAATCACAGTGCAAAGGCTCTTTGTGCATCTCATCTCGTGCTACCAAAGTATACTACCATACACAACATGCGTAGGCGCCCGCGAGAATACTCTATACCCATTTTGATGGCTTCTATATCTTACCACCGCTCAACTTCTCCGCAATCCTCTTCATTCTCTCCTGTTCCCTCGCAATCTTTGCCGTCACAGCCTGAGTATCCTCTCTCAGTCTATTCATAGCAATCGCATCCCTCATACTCCTCTCCTTTGTTGACCCAGTCTGCGCCCGAATCATATCCTTGATACCCTCTGGCGGACCAAAGTTCCACATACTAGTCCCAGATGTCTGATCCGTCTGGAAATCAGCGTGCATGACGACCTTGCCCTCACCGGGACGAGGCATGTGCGTATCGAATTGCTCGTGGATGAGCTTGTTGAGCTGCTCCTCCGTCGTGACGAAGTTGCGTGCATTCATGTAGAGGGTGTGGAGGGCGTCCATCTTGATTTCTTGCTTCTCGGCTCGCACGCGCTTGAGGTTCGCGATTTTAGTCTCGTGGATGCGTTTTGCGACAGCGACCTCGGCTTCGAGGGCTGCGAGAGAGGTTTGGGAGTTTGGATCGAGGTCTTTGGACGTCGAGACATTGGTCAACCGGGCGTCTTCGCGCTCTGATTGTTTGAGGAGTTCATCGCGTTGTAGTTGCTTTGCTTGGGATTTTCTGGCCATTGTGTCTAGTTCTGCTTGTTTTCGAGCGTATAGGTCTGTCAGGCCTTCGCGAAGCTGGTTTCTGCGGATGTCGGCCATTTTTGTCTTGTATTTTCCTGTTTGAGAGAGCTGGTGGTAGGGTCTGTTATTCTTTTCGAGGGGTTCTTTGGTGACATTTTCAAGGTACTTCTCTGAGGGCTTGTCGGGGCGGCTAGCCGGAAAGAGCTCACGGGGGACGGGGAGTGTTCCTTTTTGTTGCCTCGCGTAAGGGAGATACGGTTGGTAGGACGATGGGATATCGACATAGTAGGGTGACTCGGGCGGTACTACTTGTCGCGCGCTGGATGTACTGAACGATCGAACTTTGGTATGGCTGGCCAGTCGCAGTCGGCATGACCGACAGATGTTACTCTTCACAGGCTCCATTGGTGTTTGAACAGCCAGAGAGCCCAAGGAGTACGTTGCGGTCTGGCGATGCCAGAGATGATTTGTTTTGCAATGCACGTTGATGAAGCTCACTTTCTTGAAGAGGATTGAGTGATTCCCATTTCAGGACCAAAAGTTGAAGCCGAGAAAGACAGGAGCTTATTGGTCGAAAGTAGCGCGGGCCACTTTGGTCTTGGCGGATCATGCCGACAGCGATTAGCAACACGGCAGGATGCTCTACTGGTGCATTTCCTTCCGCTGTTTACGAGTCTCGCAGGAGACGCCACTGCTCAGTTCCTCTGCCCGTCTGCTGCTAGCTGCACTGTCTGCTTGCATCTGTCGCTACTCGTTACTGTCCTGTATTCTTTTGCTAGTGCTATCAACTCTTTCCTACGGTTCTTGCATTCATGCTACAGTCCCTCTGCGCTGACACGGATCCTGCAATAGATTACGTCCATTAGACACTCGCTATTCCCAAGTGCTCTCCTCCATTGAGTGCAGCAACCAATGACTCCCTCACACCAGTTCCATGATCACGTGACTGTGCATTAATAAAAGGTGCTGTTGGCGTGATGTTCCTGAGAGACGTTCCTGCGCCAGACCAGGATCCCGCGCGGGTGGGCCCTGGCCAGGCGACGATCGCAATCCTATCAAATTCTCTTGGTTTGTTCCCGGGCCCGGAGATCCGCTTTTAGGCACCTGCGGTACGGAGGCGTGTCCCAAAAGTTGTCGCATTTTAGCGTATCCGCTAATTCGACGCCGTCGACGCCACAGTCTTAGTATACATAGCAGGTCTGCTTGCTTTGCTTCCTCGTACGACAGGTTATCGACGAGTACTAAGCCTTAACACCACGACAAGGTGCAAGTAATGTTGAGGGGGGAAAGGGTAATATATACCTAACCTGCCTGCCTCACGATAGGTACGTACGAAGAGAAAAGAAACATAGGGACTTACTTAATCGATTGTAATTGCGAGTTAGGGGATTTCGCCCTCCCCTATAGGCCGAATATCGTCGTCGTCGTCGTCGTCGTCGTTCTCGTTACCGATTAGATCGATTAGCTGACCTCGTATACCTCTATTCGCTGTATAGTACGAGTAGCGAGATGCATAGTCTAGCTATTTATAGTTACCGTATACGCCGCCGAAGTGCTCTAGTAACCGACGACACTTCGGAAATAGCTTTATACCTAAGCTCCCCGTATAAGATACGTAAGGAGCGACTAGGATACTACGACTCTAAATTAGAATCGCGTTTATATACGAGAATCGGTGTAATCCTACCTAATAAGGTAGGATACGACCTTAATTATATCGTATATACCGACTAAATAGAGTAAGAATAACCCTACCCGGACGACTATATACGTACGGGGCTAGCTATTAATTACTAACGAGCAGGACGAAAACCTACCCGTTAAAGCTAGCGAGAGCTATAGCAGGTAACTACTAACCTTACTAACTAGGGACGAGAGCGAGTTATTAATTATTCCTTCTCTTATATTAGCCTCGTACGACCTAAAGAGAAGTAGTTTAACTAGTTACGGATATAATAGAAGAGGAATTAGGTTATACGCCGTAGCCGTACTTATATTTTTTCTACTTCTCTAGTCTCTAGTTAGTAATCTTTATCGAAGGAAAGGGCTCGTACGATACTTATAAAGTCTTTAAAAATGAAAATAAATAAGGAAGAGAAGAAGGAAGTACGAGGAGGAATAGAAGCTGTAAAATATACACGCAGCGTATAGGTAAATAGATAGTAAAGGTAGGTACGACTACCGAAATCTATATCGTAGGTATATATAATGCTTTAGCTTAATCTAATATCTCTATTTTATCCTCGTTGTTAGTTTATTACTTAGAATCTAAGAGATCTAAGGTATCCTCCTGTTAGTTAAGGTTAACTACTGCTAATCGTATAGCTGTAGAAGTAATACTAGTAAGCGTACGTTAACGTTCGTCCTCCTTCCGTTTTTCTATACGAATCTAATTAGCGACTTCTATATATATTTAAGGAAGAAGTACTCCTTTTTATCGGCTTACGTACGATCTTTTCGATTCGCGACCCTCTTTATACTTATTTCCGCCGTTAAGCTCGATTACCTTCTATATATTCTATAGAATACCTTTAACCTACTTCTAAATTTAAGTTTAAGGAAGATACTCCTAGTAATTATACTACGTACGACTTATCTCTTTTATAGAAGAAGGAGCGTAATATACGATTATTATACGCTTTATAAATAGCTAACCTTTCTCGATTATATTTAGATCTAGTGAATTTTCTAGCTAGGTAAGTCGTATGATCCTAGCTTTCTAATAGTTTTCCTAATATTTCTAATGTATATAAATACTATAGTTATCTTCTAATAGTATAGTATTCGATCGAGTCTATCGATATTCTCGTACGAACTTAATAATCTTCGGCTGAATTTCGAAATAGTATTAAGCCTAATTAATTCCTCCTTACTTCGAACGTACGAGCGGCGCTTTATTTAATAGTAGCGACTGATTCAGCTAATCGATCTTCTCCTAGATTGCTTTCCTCTCTGCTACCGTTTAAGGTTAGTGTTACACGCTGGCATGAGCACCCACGAACAAACATGACAAACACGGCTCTACAGCGGCTAGTGGCCATCACACACCAATCATCAGGATAAGAAGGAGGCGATTCCTCCTTACGGCTAGACCATGGTCTGCTAGGGACTGCCCGGTCTGTCGTCCAAGGGGAACAGACCATCACAGACCCAGCAGACCCTCACGATTATATATACGCCTCATTTCATAGCAACATTCCTTAGATACTCTTTGTAGTCAAAATCCCTGTTATACACTCTACTAGTCCCGATCTAGTACACTCTAGTCTTATTTATACTAATCTCTCAACCTTACAATAGTTAACCCAACCTTAAGTCATCCCAGAAGCCTTACTATCCCTATATAGTTAAGTGTTAAGGGGTGTCCCTAACACTTTAACTACCACTTCTAGCAAGGGGTAGAGGTACGTATAAGCTTTATTTATGTTCTCTAGACCATCTAAGCAGCTACATAAACCGTTAGACTAAGCAAGCGTTAAAAAGAGAAGACCTAGCGACTCGGGGTCTTCGATTAGGTAGCTCGTTAGCAATACGTCTAAGTTATCTTTAGCAGAACCAATAAAGGAGGAGGAGCCCTTCTCGTCGAAAGAAAGCATCCCTAATTCACCCGAGGAAGTTTTAGAGAAAGAACCGATTCCTAAAGTGAAACCCTAGAAAGAAAAAGAAAAGAAGTTACCTATAGCCTCTAGCAGTAGAGATAATAAAGAAACTAAGACGACTACTTCCTTTAAAGGATCATTTAAGGTTAAGGACCCTAACACCTTCGACGGATCCTCGGATAAATATAAGAGCTTTATTACTTAATTAGAACTCGTTATTAGACTCTAATCTAAGTACTTCTTATATAAAACCACTAAGGTACAGTATACGGCCTCCCTACTTAGGGGAAGGGCCCTTATATAGATTAAGCCTTACCTCTTCGAGTACTTTAAGAAGGGAAAGGGCGCGTCTACACGAACCTATAAAATCAACACCAGCTTTAAGAAATTTAGAGAAGAACTTAAACAGTTTAGCGGAGTCTAAGACTAATCGAAAGAAGCGGAAAGAAGGATCGCTAACCTACGATAGACAGGGACTATAGCCTACTATATATCCTAATTCCGCAGCTACGCTGTATATCTGTTATAGGACGATGCTTCTCTTACCTTTACCTTCTTTCGAGGACTTAAGGAAGAGATTAAGGCTAGATACATCGATAAGGAACGTCCTAGTACCTTGTTAGGACTTATCGAGGATGCTATTAAAATTAACGAGCGAATTATGGAATATAAGGCCGAGACGAGACAAACTACGTTTATTCCTTAGAAAAAACCATAACCTAACTAAGCTAAGTTCCGATAACTATACTACGGACCTATACTAATAGACTTAGACTAGTCGTAGAAATAGCGGAATAAACCTAGTAACCAATTCCGGAAAAAAGAGGAGAAACTCTTAAATAAGGAACGGGAAAAAAGGATTAAAAATAAAGAATGCCTCTACTACGGTAAACCCGGATATATTATAAAGGAATATCGAGCTAAGTAGAACCGACTATCTAACTAAGAAAAGAAATAATTTAACTACGCAGAACCAAGGAAGGGGGAATATAAGGCAAAAAGGACCGAACCCCCGGTAGCGGCGCTAAATGTAATAGAAAAGGAAGAAAAAACTACTAGAATCCCTAACCCCCGGATAGTCCGGAGGGAATAAAAGAAACTGCCTAAGCTGAGGGACCCCGTAGTCCTATAGGACTAAGGAAAAGGATAAATTACAGCGGTAACTAGTACCCACCTGTATATGCGAACCCGGTATTATTCGGAAGTTAATTACACAGATAGGGATTGCCTCTAGGATGCTTAGTATACATACTATATGTATAATAGTAGTGTAAGCCCGAAGGAAGAAAGTAAAGTTATCCGACTCACGTTCTACGAGATACCCTTATACTAAGAACGAGAAAACGACTAAATATATATCTATTAAGCTACAGGACCTAAACGTCTCGAGATATCGTACGAGCTAAACGAGCTTATCGATAAAGACATCTCTAAAGGAGAATAACTAATAACGGCCGAACCCTCTCGAAACCTAGAAACCTCCCTTATAGAGGATAAGAAAGAGGTAATATATACACAAGCACAGGCTTCTATAAGAGGGGCCCTACTATCGAAATTCGACGAAACTATAAACGATGAATTTCTTAGTAAGTGGTTTCCTTATAAGGATAAGGATAAATACCCTTTAAGGACGGTACCTTACGTATATAACTATTACTACGACCCTAAGGAAACTAATAAAAGAATAACTCGGAGAGAAGTAATAGACCTTTACGGGGACTACGGACCCTATAATAGGAAGGAGTGCTATTATCCTAAGACGCTTCACCTATATTAGCTAAAAAACTACTAGGCCGGGGAGTCTAGCTAAATACCCTAGGGCTAATAAAGAGGCTACCTACTATACTCGAACTTAATATAGTAGGACCTATATACTCTCGGTATATAGTGCTTAACGGGACCCTAGGACACTATAAGGTAAATATCCTAGTTAATTACGGGGCTACAGGCACGTATATACACACCCGTATTACGGATAAACTTAAATAGTATATAAGAAAAAAGGAGGACTCTTATACCCTTATAGAGTTTAATAGAACCCACTCTATATCTATAGCGATAGAACTTTAAGATACACCCCTTCGAATCGATAACTATATTAAGCGACTCTCTATAGATGTTATCGATATAAAATATAACTTAGTTTTAGGGATATCCTAGCTAGAGAACTATAACCCCTAAATCGACTAGAAAACAGCTACGTTACTATTCACTAACTATGAACACAAATACTCCGACTTAAGAAAAATAACACCCGTAGCGCGGGCTATCTAGGTAAAACTAATAAAAAGGGCACTATTAACTACCGAACCTATTTACTATCCCCCGAAGTACGAAGACTTTAAAGATATATTCGAAGAAAAATTTAGATAAGATATACTACTATAGTATTAACCCTAGGATTATAAGATTCCCCTTATAATAGGTAAAAAACTAGGATTCGGACCCTTATACTCACTTTTAGTAAAGGAGTAAAAGGCTCTAAGGGAATACCTAGAGATTTATTTAGCTAAAGGATATATCCGTAGATTAGAGTTATCTACTAGATATAGTATACTCTTCGTCCTAAAGAAAGGGATAGATAAGCTTAGACTATACGTTAACTATAGAAAACTTAACGATATTACTATTAAGAACGTCTACCTACTCCCTCGGATCGATAAGCTATAGGACCGCCTTTAAGGCGCCTAATAATTTACCGCTATCGATGTCCGAGACGCTTACTATAGGGTAAGGATAAAAGAAGAGGAGGAATAGAAAACCGCCTTCCGAACTAAATATAGACTGTTCGAATACTATATTATACCTTTCGGCCTAACTAACGCCCTAGCTATATTCTAAGCTCTTATTAATAATACATTAAGGGAGTTCCTAGATATATTTTGTATCGCATACCTAGATGATATCTTAGTATTTTCTAAAACTTACGAGTAGCACGTATAACACGTACGATAAGTATTATAACGACTTAGGGATAAGTTACTACTAGTTAAACTCGAGAAATGCGAGTTTTATAAAATAGAAGTAACCTTCTTAGGATATATTATATTACGATAAGGGATTAAGATAGATTAATCTAAGGTGAAAGCAGTGCTAGATTAGCCGGAACCTAAGTCCTTAAAGGAAGTATAGGGATTTCTTAGCCTCGCTAACTTTAATCGACGATTCATTAAAGACTATTTAAGAATAACGGTACCGCTTACGGATTTAACTAAAAAACCTAATACGGAAAGATTCGTCTTTATATAAAAGGTAAAGGAAGCCTTTAACTTCCTTAAGAAGGCCTTTACTACTATACCTATACTCCGAATCTTTAACCTAAAACTCTAGACGATCTTAGAGACTAATATATCCGATAGAGCTATTATAGCTATCCTTACCTAAAAAGGTAATAATAGGAAAACCCGACCCGTAGTATACTATTCTAGGAAAATAATAGGGCCCGAACTAAACTATAATATTTATAATAAAGAACTCTTAGCTATAGTCGAGGTATTTCGATACTAGCGAGTCTATCTTAAAGGACCTAAATACCCCGTTAAAGTCTACTTAGACTATAAGAACCTACTATACTAGACTACTACTAAAAGCCTTAATAGGAGATAAGTAAGGTAGGTAGAACTCCTATCTGCTTACTACTTTAAGATTTTCTATATAAAGGGAAAAGAAAATAGACGAGCCGACGCGCTTAGCCGACGACTAGATTATATAGAAAACCTTAAGCTAAACCTATTTATTATACTTCAAGCTAAAGGAGACTATATAACCTATATATAACCGACCCTAGTAAATATAGAACCTAGCTACTACGCAAAGACCGACAAAAAAGGAGAAAGAATTTACGATCCTCTCCTGATCACCTAAGAAGAAAACTCCTTAGAAATTCAACTAAATTAAGAAACGGTTATATAGTACTTCTATAATAACCCTCTTATAGGCTACCTAGGAATAGATAAAACTATCGAACTTATTACCCGAAATTATACCCCCTAGAGAGGTATAAGGAAAGGAGTCGAAGAATTTATTAAAGATTACGAGACTTACGTAAAGACTAAGTATATACGATATAAACCTTACGGATTATTATAACCCCTAGGACCGCTAGAGGGCGTATAGATCTCTATTACCCTTAACTTTATTACGAAATTACTAAAATTAAAGAAACCCCTTACGGGTATATACTATAATACTATTCTAGTAATATATAATCGACTTATAAAGTATTTATACTTTAAGCTATACCGAGAATCTTCTATAGTAGAAGACCTATCCTATAAATTCCTTAGAACTATCTTTACGAATTACGGAATACTAAAGGAACTTATTTTCGATAGAGATAAATGGTTTACCTCGAAGTTTTAGGATTCGTTTATAAAACTTATATCCACTAAATATAAATTATTAACCTTATTTCACCTATAGACGGACGGATAAACAGAATAAACGAATTAAACCTTAGAATAGTACTTACGAGGATTCCTAAATTATAAATAAAATAATTAGGTAGAACTACTACTAGTAGCGTAATTCTACTTTAATAACTACGTAACCTAATTAGGAATTACACCCTTCTTTATAAACTATAGGTACTACCTAAGACTTAAAGACACTCTAGGAAATTAACTAAATAAGAAGGCTATAGTTAAGGTCTAAGAACTACTTAAATTATATAAAGAACTAAGAATAGACCTTAAATTTCTAGCCTAAAGAATAGTAAAATACGTAAATAGAAAAAGGATTACGGGACTAACCTTTTCGGAGGGGAACCCCGTATACTTAGTACGAAAAAATATTAAAATACGGAGACTAAATTTAAAATTAGACTATATAAAGTTAGGACCTTTTAGGATTAAGGAGGTTAAAGGACTAGTGATATTTATCCTAGAACTACTAAAAACTATAAGAATCTACCTAACCTTCTATATCTCCCTCCTCGAACTAGCACTAAAGAATACTAGGCTAGCCGGCTCGGTTAAGATTAATAAAGAACTAGAAACCGATATTTATAACGTCGAGGAAGTTATTACAGCTAAGTACATTAACGGTACTCTATATTACCTAATTAAATAGTTAGGATACGAAGAGTCGGAAAATACTTAGAAACCAGAAACTAACCTATCCTCGGAGACGCTCTAGGAGGTATAAAGAAATCACCCTAATTGGTTTCTATCGCGAGGAGAGTATTTAGCTAGGTATCATCGAAAGCAACCTCAGGCTGTACGCTAACTAATAATAATGGCTCCGGCTTATTAGGGGTATACCCTTCCTCCTCGTTAAGTGCGTTAAGCACTAAGGAATACCGAACTACTATGTTACTCTAGAGCTTAGAAAGGTTATCTAGCTGGCGCTAAACGTTCGAAATCGACCTTTGCTCGCTTAGCAACTCTAGAGCCTGTTAATTCGCGAGCCGAGACATCTCACTCGCGTACTACTAGGCCCGCTCGGCTACGCGGGTCTGTATTAGACGGATCCTCTCTTAAAGTTCTGATTTCTTCTAGTCTAGGGCGTCGTACTCATCCTCGGAGAACTAACTATCGCACTTTATGTTCTTCCTAGTGCATAAAGAACAGCGAGTATACCCCTTTAGCATCTTGTAAAGAGAGTTCGATTTTTAATAATTGGAACAGGGCGCTATAGCATCCACGCCGTAACGAAGAATTCGGTTTGCTTGTTTTCGACGATTAAGGGCGCGGTTGCGTTTTGAGTCAGGACAAGGAACAACAGAAGAAGGAGACATCTGGAACCTTGCGCGACTTCCCCAAGTCGGGCGCAGGCTCCTACTTATGTCATACCACGAAACAGCCCTTGGGATAAGGACTATCCTGGAAGGGGGATAGTGTTACACGCTGGCATGAGCACCCACGAACAAACATGACAAACACGGCTCTACAGCGGCTAGTGGCCATCACACACCAATCATCAGGACAAGAAGGAGGCGATTCCTCCTTACGGCTAGACCATAGTCTGCTAGGGACTGCCCGGTCTGTCGTCTAAGGGGAACAGACCATCACAGACCCAGCAGACCCTCACGATTATATATACGCCTCATTTCATAGCAACATTCCTTAGATACTCTTTGTAGTCAAAATCCCTGTTATACACTCTACTAGTCCCGATCTAGTACACTCTAGTCTTGTTCATACTGATCTCTCAACCTTGCAATAGTTAACCCAACCTTGAGTCATCCCAGAAGCCTTGCTATCCCTATATGGTTAAGTGTTAAGGGGTGTCCCTAACACTACCAAAGCGCTGAATTTCAGATCTCTCGAAGGAATCGCTTCCTGTACGGTATAAGAGATACCCATCCTCGAAAACAATAACCCAGGAGTAATCGTGCACCGAATTCATCGCAATGGACTAAGAATTGTGGATTAGCAAGTGATAAGAATTCGGAGAATCACTCTTCGACATCAGCTCACCTTCGGACGTACACGACGTTCGATAGCTTTGCTAAGACCCTCATAAAGGCCTCTAAAATTATAAACACTTGCACCGGAACTTTTTAGGCAGTAGAATGTTTCATTCTTCCCTAGCCACAGCTTCTCGACATTAGAAATGTGCCCGATTGCTTCGTGTATTGAGGACGGTAGGTAATGAAACCTTTGTCCTTTAATGTTCGCAAAGTATGTGCCATTTGGACCAAGGGAAACCATTGTTGGACAGCCATATGAGCTGTACTCTTTGATGAAGTTGGCCAATGAAGGGTACTCGTCCTTCAGATTTCCACTTGTCACTGCTTTCAGTTAGTTCGTTATCTTGAATCTGAAGCAGATTTGCTTTAAACTAAGGGGTATACCATACTCGTCCAGCAACGATTATCTTCGTGATAGTGCCGATACCAAGACTGCCCTTCTCCAATTTCAACATATACATTGTTTTGAGAATACCGCGGAAAATCAGAAGGACAGCCCCTAGATCCAATTGTTAGTGTGCAAAGTCGATATGGAAATTCAAGGCCGGAAGCTGCCTACGCTGCGTCCCCTTTTGGGCCACAAAAGTAATAATATCCACCGTGCGCGGTTACGCTGATGGGTTTGTATTTCTGAGACATGGTGAGATAGTGTCAGAAAGAAAGCAGATTGTTCTGGCTGAGACTGCTTGTAGAGTGTGCATCGTCCAAGAATACGAATTGTTGCTCCTTTGCTCCTCGTAAGGTATATGTAGCTCAAACACTTTCCCCTCACTCAGTGAGTTTGGGAGCGCCACAGCTTGAGTCGTTGTTCAGCCTTAGAGAAACTTGGTGAATGTATGCGACAACTTACGCGCTGCATTTCCGAGCCGTGACACGTCACCTCCATCCCGCCCCCGACGCAGCTACACTGACCGGCGTCGTTGGATACTCGATATCTGATTGGTCTGGAGTGCATGACTTGTTATCTGGAAGCTGAAGAAACTTCGATTTCGCAGGGCTGGGATACGGCCTGATAACTACGGGCATGAACCACGTTCGTATTCCCACGTATTCGCCGAGATACATCGTCACTCCCGAAGGGATTGAGGATCCGGGAGATAATTGAAACACCCTATGAGCTTAGGACCGATGGAATGAGCTCTGACTGACTTACTGCATTATTCTCCACCCTCAAAATTAATCCCCACCTAGAAAAATAAGTCCATTGATATAAATAAGCCAGTTCTGATACGGAGGCGTGTCCCAAAAGTTGTCGCATTTTAGCGTGCTCGATATTACAGCACTATGAGCTAGCGGTAACAAGATACATGAAATGACTGGGGAATCGATCGTGTTACTGTGGCAACCGCCTGTACAGTTGCTAAGTGTACCTGAAGCTTAGGCTCGGCCCGAGCTAAACCTAGAGGACACTTAAGCGCTCTTTTAGGCAGTGAGTGCCTAATGTAACCTTAATACAAAAATACGATTTCATTTTATTGAGGCTAATACCTGATAAGTATAGCCTCAGAGTTAGCTCCTCACGCTAAAATGCGACAACTTTTGGGACACGCCTCCGTACCTCGCCGAACATTGAGGTGACGGCGTTCCGTGACCCACTGCGGCCTCCTCATAATTCCTGGCGGAACTTACCGACTGCCGCGGCCTAAAAGGGAAGTTGTTCATCGCCAAGCTTTCAAGAATGAAATCGGTACTGCCAAGCTTGCAGCAGCTTGCTAGCCAATGAATGTCACCTCATGTCTGACGGAAAACGTCGATAGGGCACTTAGGTACTGCACGTAGCAACACCGGACTGCAAGCATCAGCCAATCCCACCAGAGGTCAATAATGCCAAGGCTCGTCGATCAAACGGTCATTGACCAATTCAACTCCTTGTCAGCCAAGGACAGAGCACTGACCACACCAATGCATTGGACACCTGGTAAGATTTTTGGATTTTTGTATCATCTAGATCTGGATCACTCCACCGTCCACGAGTAGTATCGTGGAGGATCCTATAGTGTCTTGGTATAGTAATGATCTATTAGCCGAACAGGACGGCGACCATTACGTGCGGTGTCTCTAATATCTAGGCGAGGCTATTCTCTTCCTGGAGGAAACTACACCATTAGCGGACGAACATATCGGCTCTACTAAGGACCAAGTGCCATGTGTCACACCGTCCACGAGTGGTATATTTACCTGCGTTTTCTGGATGGCTATACCTAATAGACGGGAGGATAGAAGAACTTTCAATCCTGCCAGAAGGCGTCCAATATACGAGAGCCGGGTTCTCACGCAAATGCGCTATTGAGGCCCCGTCTTTCTTTAGGAGGAGGGCCAATCGTTGGGGGAAAGGGAGATGTACTTGATCTTTACAAGATGGAGAATATGCGTAGAACAACGGCTCTATCTCTTACAAATGCCGCATTAGCTGTAACACTATCAGTGCCACACAGCAGCGCTCGTAATTAGTAAGCCACATGCCGGCTTGCAATCTGTGCCTTCCTCATTCGGTAGTTGAATGGGTGCTTGATACAATAGGCCTGGTGCTAGTGAAATGTCCTAATCGTCTGTTGTGAGTGAGTTCATCGCGTTTTTGTCACCACCGCAAAAGTCTCAGATACTCAATTATGCGCCTCATAGTCTATTCCCGTTGGTCGTGATCAGGCGCGTCACAGAGCTTAGGCATTCGGTCCCGAAAGTAGAGAAGATGATCGTGGGAAACCTCCGCGATAACAGTGGTCCACATTCGCTGCTTCTTCGATGCTAATTACATTTGCCCTGGCAACGCAGATACTTAGAAACTGAAGGAAAACCGCGGGGCACAGGCTCCGAATCGGATCCCGGAAACCAGCAAATCATTACTGCTGTCGCCCGTACGGTAGAGGTCCTATGAGCCGAGAGATAGGAATCAGGAGCCAATGTTAGTCCTAAGGCCGTATTAGGACCAGTGTAGGTCGGCGATCAGAGGCTGGCCTCTGGTGAGAAATAGACGATACTTCATTGGTTACTCTGATTTTGCCGTAAGCTGTGATATCGATTCAACGCTTCAGGAGCTTAAGTGCTGAATGCCTTGAGTCGAAGATGAAGAGTCTGCGCGTCCGATCCTCCACAGCCCGAGGTTGCCTTAGCGTGGCATGACAAGCTGTTTTACTTTGTTCCAGGCCTAAGCAGTGAGGTCCAGGGCTGGAACAAAGCCACTGGGTTGCTTAATTCTCTTTGGACGTATAACTAGCAGTGTAAGATAATATATAATATAAGGTGTGACTATATTATGCCAAACTCGGGGATAATATATTATGTCGCTTAGTGCTAAGACTCTAACTAGGAGGGTTTAGGAGGAACAAAGCAGCGAAAGAGGGGGTTAGATCTTATACCTGCCTGCGTGCAAACTGTGGTTTCCGTCTCAGTTAAAATGTCACGTTCTGATAGTAGTAATTTCTGTCATTGCCTATCTTACACTGGATTCATCACGGGTGTCAATTGAGCAAACGTAACTCACTAAATTCGACCAGGGACATAAAGGGGGATTTCCCCGAGCGCACCTCAAACGAGACAAGGATAGATTACGCCGCTGCTTCGGGAAATGACAGAAGTTGTGCTAGCGCCAAGGTGCACCAGCTCGCTCTCTCCCAGCATCGCTCAACTAAACTCTGAGTCGGCTTCTGCCTACGAACATACCGAACAGTCGACTGCGACGCACCGGCGCCGGCGTCTCCAAATAAATCGGGATTTGAGGTCCGCGCTCACCCGAAGGTCGCGAGAGGCGGGTTAGGGATGCGCCACTCTAAAGCGGACTCACTACGTCCCAGAAGGGGTTGAGCCCGATTCAGATTTTACTTAACTTGTCATAATCTGAAATCTTTCCTCCAACTGAGTCCAGGCTTGCTTCTTCCCTACGTCCACTGTCAATACCATTAAGTATCGTCTATCTACCGCTTCAAGCATTTGCGCTCTCAATGATTAACCAGCGGCTTGGTGGTGAAGTAACTCCAATCAAATGTCCTCAAGCTCTAAAATATCCTAGGTGATCTTCACTACGATTTCGCCGATTCCATCCTGGACGACAGCGACAAGGAAAATTACGGCTGCAGCGCAAGGTGCTTGCACTGATACTTAACCATCTCCTGCGGGCGCCAATCTCTCTCGAGACGAAGAAGACCATCAGCTCGAGGAGACGTATTGGTACGATCCCAATAGTCGATCGCAGTCAGAAGGTGATCAAGCTCCTTCTGAAGGAGGTGGACACACTTCAATTACGGGCATCGTTCCCGCAAGTCGAGGCAGCGATACCATCTCAGAAATACCGCCGAAAGTCCAGGACAACGGACCCGAGTCGAAAAGTCTTATGGTATGCCACGCCAACACAGAAGAGAGTGACTGGGTGCTTCTGTCTTTGCCATGCGATCTCCGCCCACTTCCAAACTTCGGGACTGAGGACACTTCACTTTCTAGTCTTACAATTACTGAGGTTGCCCAAGAAGTAGCTGATGGCGAAGTCCACGTGATATTCTCAGGTCGCTCCTTTCCGGGCATAATGTCAAGCTTCGACGTCAACACTCGTGATCGACAGCCATGCCTACGACGTGGAAATGTTAGTCTTGAGCGAGATCCTTTGTAAATCTCATATATTTTCCCCCTCATCAGGCTTAGCTAATGGTGACCAACTAGCGTTGGGATGTTCCGGCTCATGAGCTTTGTCCGGCAACAGGCTCTATGGGCATGTGGTCGCCGCAAGGCAGGACATGCCTTGGGTATATATCCTCCCAGCTCACGATATTTTCCTGGACATATCCCGCACCTTGGAAGCCTCTGACGTGAAGATCTTGGTAATGGAAGAAGCACCAGATTTTCCGACAACAAACATTATTGCAGCGGCGTAGACCACAGCTGAGATCATAACAGATTAAGCTAGCAGGTTAGTGATGCACAGCACACATGCTCTTTGTTCTCCACAGCGTCAGCTGTGCAGTTGCTATAGACGACCATGTTATCTCAATAACATCCCGCGATAGACGTCGTAGAGTTCAGCTCCTTAATTTGCACCCGGCGGCCATATGCGAGATATAGCGTCGTCGAGGCTCCCAGCAAGGGTGCAGTGTGAGTTTGCCGGGGACAAAACGGGGTCATGGGTTAGTTCTGAGTCGAATTATGAGAGAGAGCTGTTGTGGACGGCGTAGCTTGTTGTTGAGGATAGACGTTTCAAGAGCATGGCAACGAAGGCGGAGGAGGCCGCTTCTTGATGGCAGAGCAGGTTGATGTGTGGTAGGACACTATCTTTGAGGTCCGGGAGTCATGAGAGAATGGCCCTCTAGCTGAGGCCAAACTGTAGATGAAATTACCACCGCTAAACGAGTTAAGTCTGAGAGACAGAGACGTCTTTCTGCTACAGATAGTTCGTACGTGGTAGTTTGACTGATCTTGCTTAGGTATGTGCTACGAAAGGGTTTAGCTCCTGCCAGGAACGGCCGTTCTCACATGTTGCTGACTAAGCTGACAGCACCCGCGTCCAGGAGATTTACTGCCTGTAGTCGCTTGCAGAGCAAAGCATGCGGGACAATCGTGTGCAAATTCAAGCTTTTTCGTGTGAAGGAAGCACAAAAAAATACCAGAGTATTGCATGCTACAGATAGCCACAGGCTCTAATGATTCGCCATCACCTGGCTTGCGACCTTACTTCTCCTCCTGATACTCTCCCCTTTGAAGACAAGCACCCAAGGCACAATCGTCAGCACAGCCGCAACGCCTCCTAACAAACTACTCGCTCCCGGAAACCCAAGCTGTCGAAACATGATTTGACTGAATAACGGAAACACTCCACCCAATATATTCCGGCAGAAGCTCTGACAGGCCAGTGCCGAGCTCGCATACCGGTGATAGACATCCGCCAAATAATTAAACACCGCCAGGTAGACACTGAAAATCCCCATCATGGCGCATCCAATACCCAAACAAGGCACAATCCACGGAATATTCGAGTAGGACGTCCATCCGAACCAGAAGAGACCGATGGGCAGGAGCGCGGCTTCTAGGCAGGCGAAGTAAAGGCGTCCTTCAGGGTTATCGAAGAGCTTCGGACGCCAGCGTTTCGCGATGTTTTCTTGGTAGATACTGATTGTGACTGCGATGAGGACGCCGACGATAAGGGATGCGAAGACTGCGCCTTGTTGTTCGATTGTGAAGGCGTGGTTGGTGGCGAAGACGAGCGGCAGGACGTTGAGTTGCATGTAGAGGACACCCCACGCGAAGGCCGCCCAAAGCGAGAAGAAAAATACCACCGGCTCCGTGACAAGCAGTTTGAAGGGAGTTGTGAGAGAGAGGTATAACAGGTGGGTGACGGTGTGGCGGGAGGCGTCGGCTGCAACCTTGTACCGAATCAAGGGTCCAGCTGTTTCTGACGTCGGACCCAGCTTTTCCGAAGATTTCCGTTGTTCTTGCACTGAGTCAAGGTACTTGTTGATCTTTTCTGCCTTCCGACGCAGCAAGACCGAGCCCCTGGTCTCCTTGAAGAAGCCGACCATGGCAGCCATCGTTAAGCCCAAAGCAATCACCTGATGCCAGAAGACCCATCTCCAGCTTGTCCTAGGCACAATAAATCCGCAAACCATGGGTCCAAAGCCAGTACCAGCGAGTGCTGAAGCGGAGTAGATAGCCATTGGCGCATTCCTGTCCTCAGCATGAAAGATGTCACTGACAACACCGCCGACCATGGTCGCAAACGTCGATGCACCGGCACCAACGAAAAAGCGTGCCACGAGCATGCCAGCGAAAGAATTTGTGACTGCACATCCTATTTGTGCCACGAAGAACATGAAACCAGAAAACAGGAAAACCGGCCTTCGACCACTGAGTTCACTCAGAGGCGCGAGGAACATCGGCGAGGATGCGAAACCAACGCACCACGTGGTGACTCCTGTCTGAAAAGCCGTGGATGATACGTTCCATTTCGCTTGTAATGGTTCGGCAGAGATGGAGTAGGAGCCTGCACTGTACGCCGCTAAATACGTCGCCACACAGGAGAGGACCATAACAACGTTCTTTCTCGGTGCCGACCACTTGAATGGAGAAGCATAATGTTTGAGATTGGGACAACCTTCATAATCTTGAAAGGGTAATGGCGTGTCGAAAGTTAGATCCTCATATCGCAGTGACTGGTCGTTATCATGGTGCTGAGGTACCCCAAATTCCAATGGTGCTTGGTATTTCGTGAAATGGAGCGCTTCTATTTCCCGATTCGACTCTACACTGGGACTGCGTGATCTCTCTTGTTGGATGGTCATCTCGGCGAACGTGGATGCCACGCGTGCATCTCGCAGACGCAGGACGACGATGAGGAGACTCAAGCTGATTTTGAATATTTGGGGCAATGACGCAGGGCGAGCGTCTCCAATTTTGTTGTTACGAGAACTCATGCAAGGTTGCTCATTTGCCGTATCCGGCTCGTGCGAGATTTCTCCGAGATGACATTCGCCAATCAAATCACGTTCAGCAGAAGAACCGGCACCGACAGCCGGTCTCGGGACGAAGCACGAGCTAAGCTAACGAAAGCAATCAGTCTTGGGTGCGGGTTGCTTTATAAGCAAACTCGACGGCAAAATCCCCTTCTCCATCTTTCACGCTACAGTAGCTATGCCGGTTGTCCATCGATACAGCCTGGCACGGCAGCATGAGCAACACGGTTAGTGAGCCTCGTAGCCAGAAGTATGAAGCAAAGTAACACGTTCCACTAAGTTAGACCCTGGGTGAAAGCCGATAACCGAGGCTGAAAATATCCTTCAAGAATGGCTGTCGAGATCGTACGTTGAGGTTCAGGAACGTTATTGATTTGTCTATCCGTGCTTTTGATTGTACAAAGTAATGTAGTCGACTCATCGCTGGCCGGTGAGACGTCGATCTTGGACTTCAGTCAACGCTCGGCTGCCGCTTATAAATGTGACCGTTCCAACAGCGAGTAATGCTGGCAAAGTCTGGAAGAGCTTCCAGCTCGAGTAGTACATGAAAAGGATGCCTTCAAGAGTGATGACCGATCCCACAAAGACTGCGTGAGCGACTGGGGCATTGGACATTGCCTTCGACAGATGATTGACGTTTGCTCCTAGGAAGAGCCACTGATGCGGTTAGCGGAGCTTGTTGGGAAGACGCATAGTACTTACCGCTCCAAGCAGGATGGGAAGAGCAGCCATGGCTCCAAGGGTAAAGACTGTGCTGATGAGGATGTTTGGAGACCCAGGGTCAGCTCTGAAGACGTGGTGAATCTCGGGTAGTTTTCCAAATCTCAAAGGCTTCTCGAATGTGGTGCCCGGTGTGCTCTTGTCTGCAACAACATTCAGAGTAAAGGCTTCTGAGTTATAACCTGCCGATGGCCCAAACGAAGCAATGACCAGGTTTGCCGTCAGCTCAGCCTGGCTTTTCAGGAATTGTGGAGGGAGTTCTTTGTGTGTCTGTACTCGGGGTCAGATCGCAGCCCCTCTCTCGAATCTAACTTCACTAACCAGATCGACTTTGGCTTTCCCAGACTCTTTAATGCTTAGTGGGTAAGAGACATCAAGGTTCGAAGTCGTATCTCTTAACAGCAAGAAAGCTTGATGTGGTCGCTTTGCAGACTTTCCTTCCTGCGTGGTCAGGATAATTTTGAGGCTATCTGTCGGTCCGAAGTCAACAGCCTTTGCGAGGGCCTTGCCGGGCGTGAGACTTTCTAAATAAGCAGGAACCCTCTTTGACTTGAAGCCTGGACTCACCTGTCCTTTCGCCCACCACCAACGCCGGTCCCTTTGCTTTGCACGGAGATGCTCCCATCTGCAAAGGTCCAGCTAGCAGCCCAAGTCTGGGCGGCTGATAGAAAAACGACGCTTGCGCTTAGAAAGCTCTTCAATAGCATCGTATCCAACTTCAGTGAATCACTCAATGACAAGATCCGAGCATTGGGTTCGACCGCCGACGTGTACGTCGACAATCAGCAAAGTGTCAGGTTGGCCGGATATGGCAGGTTAGGCGAAGGATGGCTTCCCACAAGCAACGAAACATTGCTATGCAGATTCACAGCGTGAGCGTCCTTCCCAAGTCATCAAGAATACGGCAGACTGTTCACGAAGATCCAGCATCTTCTACACAGGTGCGGCTGCCACGTTGAATGACTAGCGTGGAAGCCATGTTGTGGGCGTTCAAATTTGCAGACGCGTTCCGGGAAAGTAGCAAGGCTCAGTTGGCAATGTGGACAACAGGTCGTGAAAGCGCGAGCAGTAACCTTACCAGACAGATACATGGCTTGAGTTCCTTCTTTAATACCGTTCTCCATGGGAGCGTGACTTTGTAGATCGCTTCGTTTCCCATACCGGTCCGCTTGGCCGATACAGATAGAGAGGCAGTTGAGCAAACGGTTCAGCAGAAGCGTAGCCGAGACACTTAGGTGTTCAGTGGCCCGTCTTCAGCTCTTTGCCCTTTTCTTTGCTGGCATACATACAAGCACAATGGTCCCGAAGAGGCTTTCCTGTACTCACCGACATTTTGCAGACACTAAGTAATGTGAATATGATGCTGCTTAGTCCCTGGTTTGGAACTTGCACAACCAAGGGCGATCTACAAATTCAGCCCCGACACAACGCCGCAGAATAGCAAGCAGGCCGTTGATACATCAATAAGCAATGGCTCTTCTAACGCGAGCAAGATCACCTGTGAATACACCAGCGGCTCATGGCTCTTCCATCCACGGTCTGGAGGACTTGCACATGATACCGGATTCGACCCTGGCTGCCCACAAAGAAGCTGCCACTTCTTGTACACCCAGCAGCTACAGCTCTAGGTACGCAAAAGAATTCTATGTCTCACCAGCCTCGTCGAGGACGAGTCTGAGTGCATCGTCATCAACCACTCTGCCCCATCAGAAGGAGGTAGCTGAGCCACCACAAAGCTCTACCTTACGAGCACCTAGGCGCCCAAGCCTATTCACACATCCATCAACGTCTCAGAGAGGCCTAGAGCAGCCCAGAAGGCCGACAAGGGCACCCAAGCCCACAATGAAGGCAAAAGAGCTGGCTGCTAGTGGAAGCAAGTATTACTCGTCATTGAAGGTAGAGCATGCCGAACATCCAACCAATCCTTCTGTTCAACCTGAAGAGCCGCCCGAACTATCAGCCCTAGAAGAGAGAGCAAACGCAGGATTGCCTACCTCTAGGGTAGTTTCTTCTTCGGCAAGGGCCAAGGCACAGCATGCTGCCATGCAAATGCCACCTACAGCGAGCTTGACGCAGCTTGCGTATGGGACAGCGGAAGACACGGGTGCCAGAAATTCTCACAGGTCGTCATCAAGAGCCAAAAGACAGTTAGCAATGTTAACCAATAACCCTGTGTTAGATGAGACGTGTTTCGAAGCTTTGCCAATGTCAGCTAATCAGAAGACTGGGGAGCACTTCGGCGGTCATATCGAACCACCACCAAAGACGGCAAAGGGACCACGCTCTGCACCGGTCAAAAAATTGACCGGATCAAAGAATCAGCGCGCGAACACCGTCAATGCTGAGAATAAGTTTGGTAAGGTGCAGAAAGGACAGACGGTGAAGCCAGAAGAACTTGACCCAATAACGCTCAGCTCGAAGGAAATGAAGCGCAAGAATGCGACCGACATAAGCAATAAACATGACAATCATGGTACTGAGGACAGCCCAACCGCAAGGACAAGGCACAAACAGCTCGACCAATCAGATGAGCCGTCTGCGGCAAGTGCCCATAGTCTCACGCTTGAAGAACTCCATGTTCAAGGTTTGGAAGCCAAGGAAGGTACACTGTGCACCATCGACCGACTCACCAAGCAAAGCGGAGACAAGATTGTCGTTCCGAAAGAGGGAGGACAACGAGAGGTCGTTCGAGTCAACGTTGACGCTTCTGAGGCTATGACAAACATTCCGATACCCTCGCTGACGCGACACGCCTCCGATTACGGTCGTTCCCACATCAAACGCACCAGCTCAAGGGCAAAGGCACAGAAGCAGCACAACGAAGCTGGAGACGACCAGCCAAGGTGCACCGGGACCTGTTTGAATCCAGCAGACCTTTTCTATGTCTTAGCTGTGATAGAGTTTGAAAGTCAGCCTAGAACACAGGATGAGCTGGATCGTGCTCTTGCTGCATACTGCATCTGTGGTGCGAATGATCAAGCTGTAGGTGGCTCGAAGCTGACATTGAAGCACAACTTTGAAAAACCAGACAAGGCGGTCGAGGGGCATACAAATCCCCCATCAGGCGCAGTGGATGCGATAGAGGCTTTTGATAGCAATTCAAACACTTAGAGGACGAAAGCGAATAGTTGAGCTTTTGATTGTCGAAGGAAGTGCACATTTTCCGTGGAGGTCTCCAGGGCTGAATAAAATTCTGCCTAATCCTTGTATACATCGAATAGAATGAGCATTGGCCGTAGGCAGTGGTGCTCACAGCCCTTACCGTGCAATGTTTCCAGGCGTGGTCAGACGAGATCTTATCCATCTTTTCGGATCTGATCACGTCGCGAAGGATGCATCAATCCTTTCTAATACTACCGTCATCAGGTTTCAAAGCAGGGATAGACCATGCAGCTTCAAGACCGACATGCTACGTGAGAAGAGATGGTCATTGTTAAAGCAACATTGATTGGTGATGCTGCATCGAATTGCCCCCTGAAACTGCTTCTCCGCAGCAATTTCGTTTCGAAAAATCTTCTCCGCATCAACCTTTGTTACGCGTGACTTCGCGTTTCGGACGAGAAGAAAAGACAACATTCTACATGGTCTCACTCATCACCGTTGTCTACGCGTTTGAAGCTGATCAAGACTATGTCTGCAGAAGTTGTGGCGAAGAAGAGGGGCCGGCCGAAGAAGGTAGCCGTGAAGGACGTCACTGAATCGATCACCAGTCAGGGATTCACGAGCTCTATCTCAACCCCCAAAAGGAACTTGAAGTCGAGAACGTCAAGCACGGCAGACTCTCCTCCAAAGACAACAAGTGAAAAGAAAACGACATATCGCACGCAAGTTGACTCGGTGAAGCAGAATAATATACCTGAACCTCATATTGCAACACCTTCGCCATCGAGCAAATCGACCACGAACTCACACTCGTCGAAGCCATCTATATTGAGCGAAGCTACCGCCTTTTCAAAGCTCAAGAGGAGCGACAAGGTTGATGCTGATCAAGGTCTTCTGAACACCGCTCGGCAGAGAAGTGCTTCTCCAAATCGTGGCGATCTCGTCGAGTCCTCGCCAACAAGATCAGATACAGATCCATCAAGGTCTACTAAAGGCAGCGTAATCACTGCATCACGTGTGCAAGACGCAGACCAGCCAAAAAAATGTTCAGTCTCAGCATCCGCAGAAGCTGCACCCACACCCACAGCAACTGCTCCCTCCGAGCGAAGTTCTTTTCTCTCCAGCTTCCTCAGCGACAAATTCCAGGAATCGGCACCCATAATATCGGAAAGTGACAAGATCTCGGATCGCGCGGCGTTCAACTCGGCAAATATCTCAATAGAAGATATTGTCTCTGGCGCGGGCGTCAGTGATCGATCAAGCTTCTCGACCGCGCCATTATCGAACAAGGCCTCGAGGCCGGCACGACAAAGCGCGATCCCCGTCAAGGCGCCAAAAGCTTTCAACGCGCTCAAGCTCAACGCATTTCCAGATGCACCGGAGGGCATGATCAAGGTTAAGCGTAGTGCGCAGCAAGTTGAGCCTACCAGCTACGGCACGAGGCCTTTCGCGTCTTTCAAAACCCAAGAAGTGGATTCCACCATCCCAACGTCAGCAACGATGCACGCGCAGGCTCGATCTTCGACGCCGTTCCATCAAACACCGGCGATGTCCTCGTCTCAGCGAGGGTCGACTTCAGAAGCGGAAGCTCCATCAACGGCTTCTGCACCACGAACAGAGATACCGAGTCTCGGTGCACAGCCCAGCCAAACGCATGCAACGTCAAAGCCCAAAATCCCACAATCCGCTCAGCATCAACGTCCTCCTCAGCGCACTCCTTATCCCTCGCCCAAACGCCCCACCGAGATGTCGCCCGCCGAACTCAAGAGCAACCCTGAGTTCAAGTCGCTGAGGCGGAAATGGACGGGACTAATTATCGGTGTGCCCGTGCTGGTCGTGACAAGCTATATTCTGTACAATAGGCTGGATTTGGCCGATCCGGCTGATGAGGCAACCCTGTCGCCTGCTGCTGAGGCCCGGCAACGGGGCGTGGTACCGCAGCAGAGGAGGATGCTGGATGATGGGGCGTTAGATAGGAAGGGAAGTTGAGCAGGGCTGAGGTAATCGGATGCCACAGTATGTAATGTTCACAGTGTGGATGTGAAGCTTTGTGCGTGTAAAGCGTAAATAGAAGAACTCATCTCTGTGCGGGTCAAGGTTCTGATCTCTATAGCTCTATGTCCCTTTCATTCTTCTAGCTTCCTGTCGTCAAAAATCCTTGCACACGCAAGTGATGTGGTAATATTCATGTCATGTCATCTCGTGTCGTTTCGTCACACTTCTTTGTAAAAGCAACACTGTCACTCGCCGCCTTTTTGCCCTTTTGTCTCGCGCAATCCTATGTCTGTACGCTCTCGCTCATTCACGACTTCGCCTCAAAGATAGCACTGCCCTCCCAAGCGTCTCCGGCCTCAAGTTTGGTCCACCCGTTGACTGCACCAGGCTCGATGCACAAGTATCTCTTCCAAGCATCTTTGGGCTCAAAATCGCCCATTGCAGCCAGCTTGTCAACCCAGCCGTTCCACACCGTGACATCCGGTAAAGCATCTCGCGTGCAGATTAGGCTGTCCTTGCCACCTTCCTTGACAACAAGCGGCGGCAACGACGGTGTGGTATACACTCTGTCAGTTTCGGATGTGATCGAAAGGTGGGCAGAGTCCTCAGTAAATGGCTGCGCGCCCCGGACTTTGTCGATGTAGCGTGCGGCCTCAAGACCAGAGACTGTGGTTTTCGAAATGTCCTGCGCAATACGTCAGCTTTGTACGACCATGGTAAGCGACGCGGCTAGCTCACTTTGACAGCAAAATACGAGTGAAACAAACATTGGAAATCAAAGCTCTGCTCTCCTTTATTCTGCACGTGCAGCTGCACCTCCAGCTTCCCCTTGCTCAGCGTCACACTGTACACCAACCCAAAATCCGCGCTCCACTTCTTCCTCGTGTCCTCGCTCAACATTGCTGAGCTCAACCCAAAGTCCAACTTCACGCTGTCATCAGATTTCGTGCTCGTGCTCTCAGTACTGCTTTTGCCCAGGAACTCCCAATTACTGCTTCTCGCAAACCCATGCTGCGGTAGTTGAGACGTAGCGTGGTCTTTCGGCGGTGGACCAAATACAGGGAAGACTAGGGGGATTCCTCCTCTTATTGGTTTGCTGCCGTCGAGGACTGCGGCATCGGAGAGGAATAGGCGTTCGGTGCCGTCAGACGTCTTCCAGGATGTGACTGTTGCACCGTAGAGGTAGACTTGGACGCTGTCACCGGAGGGTAGCGATGCGCTGACGACGTTGTTTTTGAGGGAGAGCGTTGGCTGTGGGAGGGACGGGGACATGGCGATTGAGGACGGGCGGTTTTTGCGATCCATCGTTGCGGAGAGAGGAAGGTAGTCCGCTTGAGGAGAAGAACGAGAGGATGGAGGACGCAACGCCGGGGTGGTGGATTTTGCTCGCGTAAGAAAGTCTGAGTTCAGGTATACAGAAGTTTGGAGAGCTCGTAAATACAGGGACGGGGGTGTTTGACAAGCTTGCAATTGCTGCTCTACGATATGGTGGTCCTTGGCCCAGTGAAAAGGTGCATGTGAGGGTGGGATGAAGCAGGTATGACCGAAGCGAACCACATATTCAGCCCGCAATACGTTTCACGGCTGCAGATCTCGGATGCGGGACGCTACATCATCTAGGTGCAAGTGATTGATGCCTCAGGCAGTTATCGTTTCCCTCCGGAATACGACAGGGGCGTTGGTTGTCGGCTTCGTCTTCGAGATGCGGTGTTCTCGTTCTATCACACTGGATCGATCTCCTTGTGTTCATCTTTTTGTGAAGTTTCTCTTGGAGTTTGGGGAGTGCTTGTTTACTAAATAGAGTTCGAAGCTTAATCTCCAGTAGCTCATTTTTATCTGGCGCGAGCCTTTTTCTCACGATCCTTGATCTTGATGTCTGAGCTTAGCAAGATGTATGACGGAGATACGTGTGGGAACAATTCTGTACTTGGAAATACATGAGTGAATATTAGGGTCAATAAAGGGTGCTAGCCGGGGTGACATGGCAGTGTGAGGAGGCTGACGATAGCGTAAGTTCGTAAAGTAATCCTGGGCCGCATAGTTAGAATTCAAGGTACAGGAAAGGCAATCTTGAAGCTGATTGCAACGATGCAAATCTCGTGGTGCATGGCACAGGGACGATTGAAAAGCCTGAGTAGCTTTCCCCCATACCTCCTACTGATTTTAATGCGTCTTGCTGACGATCGTCCATGCACTCTTCATGAGTAGCCGCTTCATTTCGTGCTCGATCAATCCTGGACACCTGAGCTACCTCTGCTGCAGAAGTGCTGTCCCGGTATGGATTATGCAACATTAATTGCATTGCTGTGAAGGCAGTAATGGCTGTCATCGAGGAGGTACAGGTCAGGTACTTACTAGGTGCGAAGGATTTTAGTCAAAATTGTTTTCACTCTCTATAGGGTCAGCTTGTCGACAGACTTCCCGTGTTCGCATTTCCATTGATCCTCAGTAGACCATCCGTATGCTTGAAACTCGCCTTTCAATGCATCACACAAATTCAGGGCGATGAAAGGCCTGAGAACGCATAGATTGTCGACAGGACACATTGTTTTTCGTATTTTTTTTAAACCTGGGAATGCAGAAACCCGGTATCGCCGTAGCCATTTGATGATTGCATCAACCGAGTTCATGGTCTAGAAGGCGCAGATCAGCCCGTCACATGGTATGACTATTGCCTTATCCAAGCCGCAGCATTCTTGGCTCAATGCTTCAAGTGGCCGTCAGAAGGAGGGGATGGAGCAATCAGGCACAAAAGAGTGAAGCATTCCGAACCGCCGTTGATGCTTGAGGCACCGGAAGCACTCCCTAAGCCACAAACTGCATCGCTCACTGGCGTTTCTTTCCTCGCCAAGCGAAGACCAAACAACCAAGCCGATGTGGTGCAGGTGGCAGCTCACAAGCCACTTCGACTGGGCGTTGAGAGTGAACATGTTTAGCGACCATCCTGATCCTGATTCTTGCTGCATGCTATTCATCCTTTCCTCATTGCTGATACCAATCCAGAATCGTCAGTTAGTGTTGGGATAAAAGTGATTACCGTGCAACGACGGGTGGCAGCTGAAAGCACCCAAGAGCCATCTTACTCAAACCGTTCTAGGCCACGGACAGAGAATCTCCACCCACTTCGTCACTGGGCTAGTTAGGTGTGTGCGCATTGCATCAAGTCGACGACGAACAGTGTCCAGTATCTACCTTGTCCTAGCAGCCCTCTGCTTTGTCCATCCTAGGTGTTTTGACACAAGACCAGCAACGGCCCCCCATATTGACCGAACCCACGTCAGGACATCCTCAAAAGCAGTCAAAGTTCCTGCACCTCTGACTCTCGATCATTTATCCATCATCACCACAGAAAGATATTTCGTATCGACGGTAAATGAGATCAAAGCATATCGTACCCCCTCGCCGAGCACAGCCGCTGTGCTCGCAGTAACGGTGTCTCCTACAAACCGCCAAAACGCAGTCCTTTAAGCTTTTGCTTATTTCACTCCTCAAGCCTCCGTGACCCTAAAACACCTCCAAAGACCTCGACGATTGACCGGTCTCAAGCCGCTCAGAGGTGAAGCAGTCATACTATACCGGCATCAAATGGGTCAAGGTCAGTCGAAGGGCAGCGATGGCACTCGCACTCCGACAAACGGCTCGGGCAATGCTGTAAGCACTGATACCCTCAAACAATACCCCTCCATTTCGAAAAGTGATACGCAAGAAAGCAAGAGCAAGTCTATCCGCTCCTCTGTCCGCAGAAAGATCAAGTCAAGCGACGATAAAGATTCTGTGAGCCCGCGAGCGTCAGCCTCAGCGTTGAGCGGACTGGACGGCGCAGGCAATGATCGCACCGATTCAAGTTCTGTCAAGTCAGGTGCGAGTGGTCGATCTGGCTCGAGAGTGAATCGCGCTGGCTCCAACAACTCTATTGATGCGCCAAACAGCCCGATCTCTCCTGCCGATGACGAGGACGATCCGCCCTCGCCGGGGGCTGCCACCCCAAATCGCCCCCCGTCTCCTACTCGAGGTAAGACCATTGGGCAGGGGCACAAAGATGTGAGCAGAGCAAAGAGAACAGGTGAAGTTGGAGCCGTCTCTGATGAGGCACCACATATGGCACATCATCATTCTGCTACTCAGAAGGCCGGTGCGTCTATATTGGTCAAGAGGGAGGGTCAAGTTATCCCTCGAGCTGCGGATCACAGCAAATCGCTCCGAGCGAGGCTGGCGGACCTACCTGGCGCTTCGCCTGGCGGCAGCATGGGCATTCAAGAATTGCAAGAACCAGATCTCGACGACATGATCTCGCGCCTGCTGGATTCGGGATACTCCACAAAGGTCACCAAAGCAGTTTGCTTGAAGAACGCCGAGATTACTGCCATCTGTACCAAAGCTCGCGAAGTGTTTATGTCACAGCCTGCGCTGATCGAGCTCAATGCGCCTGTGAAAATAGTCGGGGACATTCATGGGCAATACAATGATTTGATCCGACTTTTTGAGATGTGTGGCTTTCCACCAGAGTCGAACTATCTCTTTTTGGGCGACTACGTCGACAGAGGAAAGCAGTCTCTGGAGACAATCCTGCTCTTGTTCTGCTACAAGCTCAAGTACCCAGAGAACTTTTTCTTGCTACGAGGAAACCATGAATGCGCCAACGTTACCCGGGTGTATGGATTCTACGACGAATGTAAGCGACGGTGCAACATCAAGGTGTGGAAGAGCTTCATTGATACATTCAATACCATGCCGATCGCGTCCATTGTGGCGGACAAGATTTTCTGTGTTCACGGAGGACTATCTCCGAGCTTGTCGCACATGGATGATATCAGAAACATCGCTCGACCGACAGATGTGCCGGATTATGGGTTGCTGAACGATCTGCTCTGGAGTGATCCCGCGGACATGGACCAAGATTGGGAGTCAAATGAACGAGGCGTGAGCTACTGTTTTGGAAAAAAGGTGATTATTGATTTCCTCGCGCGGCACGATTTTGACCTCGTGTGCCGAGCCCACATGGTCGTCGAGGATGGGTACGAGTTCTTCAATGATCGCCTCCTTGTCACGGTCTTTTCTGCGCCGAATGTGAGTAACTTCCATGAAGTTAGGGAGACGAGCTAATATTGTTCCAGTACTGCGGCGAATTCGACAACTGGGGAGCCGTAATGTCGGTCTCTGCGAATTTGCTCTGCAGCTTTGAGCTGCTGAAACCGCTTGACTCGAGCGCGTTGAAGAGCCACATCAAAAAGGGTCAGAACCAGCGTAACCAATCTATCAATAGTCCTGTAAGTCTCCCACACCCGAGTTCAACGACTATTCAACTGACGAGAACAGCCTGCCAAACCATCAGCGCAGAGTTTCTGATCATCGTCGGATCTACATCACACCGTTTCAACGAAGAAGGGTTGAAACGATCACACCAAACATTGGCACCATCTGCCGACAACTACTTTGGGGACGAGAGAATGCAATACAGCACGCAGAATGCGTCAATAGGACAGGACAAAGGGGTATTCGGCGACGATCAAAGCAGGCGCGTTAAGGAAGGAAAATGGCGATGTTTTGAAATGCTTCGAGGTTTAGATAGATTGGAGCTGTTCGGGCAAGGTTGGACGAGTGGTGTCAAGTCACGGCCACATGACTGACGAGTGGAATGAGGAGTATGTATTGAGAGTAAGGGCGTGGATAATGAATTGTTTACCTTTTTTAGTCGCGGGCGACTTTGACTGCCGCTGCTTAGTGGGGCTGCCGTCGAGGTTTCGACGCGCAGCACCACTTGTGAGCCAATTAGAGAAGGTCAAATTAATTGTTAGCGGCCCGCGCGGTAACGGGACTCGCTCAATCAAGACGCGTCCGAGGGGCGCTGGATATGCATGTACTCTAATTACCCAGCCGTGCCTTCCTTGCATGCGACGAAGCTTGTACTTTCCACACGTGCACTGTTACCTCTTCCCACCTGGCATCCACTGCATCCAACTTATGCCATCAGCACTTGACGAATACCGGATCGAACAGACTCATATGATGCCGGCACCATGAAAGCAGCACCTCTACTCATTTCCTGGCATAACGAAAGTCAGCCCATTTACTCGGTCCACTTCGACCCTCACGGCAAAGGTAGACTTGCAACGGCGGGAGGAGACAACAATATTCGACTGTGGAGTCTCGAAAGAGATGGAGATGAAGCAAAGATCAGCTTCCTTGCGACCTTGGTTAGACATACACAACCCGTCAATGTTGTCCGATTCTGTCCCAAGGGCGAGATGCTCGCATCTGCCGGCGATGATGGAAATGTCTTGCTGTGGGTGCCATCAGAAATGCCCACAACAAGTCTAGGAGAGGATCATGCGGATGATAAAGAGCATTGGAGGATAAAACACATGTGCCGAACGTCGACTGGTGCCGAAATATACGACCTTGCTTGGTCTCCGGACGGTCGATATTTCATCACTGGTGCCATGGACAATACGGCAAGAATATTCGATGCACACTCAGGCAAGGCTCATGTTCATAGAGTCATGGGAAACAGACAGCTAACAGCGTCCCAGGAGCTATGATCAGGCATATAGCAGAGCATAATCATTACGTCCAGGGAGTTGCATGGGACCCGCTAAACGAGTTCGTAGCAACTCAATCCTCGGATCGAACGGTCCATATCTATGCTTTGAAGCTCAAAGACGGCACATGCACCCTCTCTACACACGGAAAATTCAACAAAATGGATCTGCCGGGTCGGAGAGTATCGGCCCAAAGTCCTGCTCCGGCTGATGCAACTCATCGGACCTCAACTGCAAGTGCCAGCGGGCTTGCGATAGCATCGCCAGCTCCCTCGAACCCTGGCACTCCAATGACAACACCCTTACCCATGGACCCGCCTGTCACAGCATCCAGCAGGCGGTCGTCCTTCGGCTCATCCCCAGCAATACGTCGTTCGGCTTCGCCTGCGCCGTCTTTGCCCTTACCTGCCGTTCGCCCGGAAATTTCCTCACCCAGTTTAAATGCAGCTATGGGACTCGCCGTTCGAAATACGAATATCTACCACAACGAAACCCTTACATCTTTCTTCAGGAGGCTGACCTTTGCTCCAGACGGCAGTCTCCTGTTCACCCCATCTGGACAGTACAAATCCGTGCATTACTTACCTGGTGACCCAGTCAAGACGAACGAGGACAGCACCAACACGGTCTACATCTACACAAGAGCTGGCTTCAACAAACCTCCTGTAGCGCATCTCCCTGGTCACAAGAAGGCGTCCGTTGCGGTCAGGTGCTCTCCCATATTCTACACCCTGCGAAATCATGTCAAGCCTACAAGCCAGATCACCATTGACACCTCTTCCCAGAGCGAGGAGATCCCCCCTTTACCAGAAGCTGCTGTCACACCTCACACATCCTCCTTCATGGAGCCACCACCGCTGGCACACAGCGAGTCAATACGAAGTGAATCGAGCAGACCAACGTCTTCTCCCAAGCCGGGTGACCCAGAAGGTGGTCCACCTCCAGCCTTCTCCTTGCCATACCGGATGGTGTACGCTGTGGCAACCCAGGATGCAATATTTGTCTACGATACTCAGCAGACCATACCACTCTGTGTGGTCAGCAACCTCCATTATGCAACGTTCACAGATCTGGCATGGTCGAATGATGGCTTAACTTTGATGATGTCCTCCAGCGACGGCTTTTGTTCGACGCTGACCTTCGCGCCCGGCGAGCTGGGAACAGTCTATACCGGTCCGCATCCGACGCACCATCACCCTCATCCTATCGTTTCAACTACTTTGCCTGCCCCCTTCCCGAATGCCAACACCCCCCTGACAACGCCCACTTTGGCGTCACCAGGTCTGTCAAAAGCTTCACCAGCATTTGCACCACCTGCCGCACCTTCGCCAGCACCCTCGTCAACCACATTTCAAGTCAGACCTGGCAGCCCGACACGGTCAAACTCACAGTCATCAATCGCGACGTTGGCTTCAATGCAGAATCCTCCGCCTGGGAACATGCCAACACCAGTGCTAAGCACAATTCCACCGGTAGCTGTACCGTCCATGACTACTCCGCCACAGACTCCTATGGTGACAAGTGATCACCACTCAGGTCACCATAGCAAGACGCCATCGGTTAGTGGCAGTGTGCTTGGGAAGCGAGATCCTGGCGCAGCTAGTGAGAGTGAAAAGGAGGAAGGTGGACAACCAAAAAGGCGGCGAATAGCTCCGACATTGGTGCCACAACCTGGTACAAGGTCGGAGTCGCAGTCTTCTACCGGGGAGCCAACACCTTTGGTGGAGACGAAAAAGGCGTGATGCATATATGGGGTGTTGATATTCATTCGTGCCTCTTTGGAAATAGGTGGAAAAGGACTTTCATTTGCGCATAGCATGGAGTTTGGGGTAACGGAGTGACAGAAGTCGAGGCAATACGTCACTTGTGACAGCACATGGCGGCTCTCATTAAATGCATTGCACATCACTGCCTTTCTGCGGAAATCGTGTCTTCTAGCGCTCAAGAAAGCCGCTGTATTGAAGCCAAAGCTCAATCAGTACGGCCTTGTTTAGTAATGAGCACAAATCAAGATGTATTCACTGATTGACAGGTTTCAATCAACATCGCATTCTCTGTCCTGCGGTGCGTAACGGCGTCGCAAGGTCGCATCTTCAAAAACTCGCTACAACGCCGTTGACCAATTTTCAATCTCGCCTTCCACGCGCTGGTCATCCATGACATCAGCCTTTCCTGGCATTATAGGTCGTGCTCTCCATACATAGCAGGACTCAAAAATTCTTTCACCCGTTTGTCCCAAAGATCATGCCCGCTGTTCTAGCTGCAACCAGATCACACCTGCAGCGTATATAGAGAGACAGAGGGCGGCGTGCGCTTCCCACAAACATGATTACAGAAACAATGCTTCCTTTGCTCGTGCACATACTCGTACTTTCTATGCTCGCTGCCACGGTGGCAGTACTATCTTCCTTGCACGCTAGCGAAGTGCTGCGCGCCAGTACGACAGAGGGTGATCACGGACCATGTTTTCTTGAGCCACTGCTTCGGTTTTGACTTCGCTTGATAGCGCGGCATCGTGGTTAGTTTGTCGATTTGGGAGAGAGTCTGATTTTCCGCACAAGTCACTTGCGTTGCGCTGTTCTCTGCCACGTCCGTGGCTGGTCGTGACCGCCTGGGTGGGAGTCGCAACCGTACTCTAGTTCCTGGTGAGGTCGATTCCTGTCGTCGGCATGAAATTCGGGCTGCAAAGGCCTTGCCGCGTAGTGCATGATCCTACCTTCTCTCTGCCTGAGCCGTACCCTCCTTGTGATAATCGTACATTACGTTGCGTAGATTCTGCCTTCTGTTGCATGTGTCGTGCGTTCCTCGGTCGGTGATTTTGTCTACCTTGAGCAGCGCCTCGCATCTGCCCCCAAAACTCGTAAAGAGTGAGCTCATTTTAAGCCAAAGCTAGAGCACACAGCACGTTGTGGCAAAAATGCCCCAACTTATGCAGAACTTGGATCTACAACCTGGCCGCAAAACATCCCACGAACATTCTCTTGACGGATTGCTTTGCAGCGCCAATTTTCTCCTGTACCGCGGTTGCCTGGCCTTCTTGGGCCGATATGCTTGGCATTCCGAAGCCCCAGAGGAACATGGCCACGGCGAGCAACCCTAGGATCACGGGTTGCAGTGACCAGAGACCTGTCGCTTGTGCGATCGCACCGACGCCGAATGGGAGCACGCATGCGCCACTGCCTCCGAATGCAGCTGCGAAGCCGATAGTGGCAACGTGGAGATGAGCAGGGAGCAACTTCGTTGTTGCGACGACGACGGCTGGAAAGAGCGGACCCAGGAAAAATCCGACAAGGCTGACGAAAATCGAGGAGGCAGCGAAGGATGGGACGAGCCAGAAGACAATTTGCATCACACAGGCGAGGAGGAGGTAGATGATGATTGAGATGTTTTCGCCGATTCGGGGGGTTACGAAGCCAAGGATTATTCGACCTGTCGTGATGCCGAGCCAAAAGCTGGGAATCGTTAGCATGAATATTCTGTGACGAGCAATAAGAGTCGACTTACCCGGTGGCAACCAAGCCGGACTCGAAAGCGCCACCCTTTCGAATTTCGATCATGAAATTGACGATCCATCCTCCCAATGCGACTTCGATCCCGACGTAGAACAGGAGGAAAATGGCACTGACCCATGCAACCCGTGTCTTCAGAGCTGCACGGGTAGCACCTGAAGCGGCTTCGACGGACATGGTGGCCCGGAATCGCGCGCCAGATTCCTTCCAGAAAGCGGTCACTGCAGTGGCAAGCTCGATCAAAGCACCCCCGATCATGATATAGTAAAAGGTGTACCATTGCAAACCGCGCTCCGCTATCATGGCCGTCGCAATTGTTGGTGCAATGACAGCGCCAACACCATAGAAGCCATGGAGGAAGCCAAGGATCTCATTGGGGTTGGCGAGATTTCCAAGCCATGCATTCCAAGCTGCGTCGAGAACTCCATTGCCGAAACCAGCTAGAACGAAGACGCAGACAAGTGCTGGATATGGCGGGTGCAGGCTTATGATGATGTAGGCGATTAAGTGAGCACTCGGGCCGATGAATGCGACACCTCGCTGGCCTACAGTCTTGTGGAGGGTGTTATTCAGGGCGGCAGCGGAGATGTAGCCAACCATGGGCGAAAGAAAGACCAGGGAGACGACGGTATATGAGATACCATAGTATGGTTGGAGGTAAGGGATGATAGCGCCGTAGACAGCGTCATTGGCACCCATGACGAGAAAGCCGAAGAAGGTCGAGAAGGTCTTGAAGATGTTGCTTTTCGATTCATTCCAACGCCCGGCAATGGAGACGGCATGAGAAGGTGGCCGAGATTCGTTTAGGGAGATGTTGCTGCCAGTAAGGCTTTGTTGGTCGGGAGATGCGTGTCCGAGATAGTTCGATACATCTTGGAGCTCGAGGTTGGAAGAGCCTGCTGAACCCGTAACCTTTGTGCTGGCCATGGCGGGCGACAGTGAGTCTAGTCTTAGATCAGATTTGACAGCGATTTCTTTTGGTCTTCAGGAGGTGAAAAAAGGATCTATCGGACCATAACATGTATGTGAATGAGTCTGGAAGGTCGCAATATATAGCGTATGTTCTCCTCACGCAGGAAACGTACGCCGAAGAGAGAAACGTCAGTGGTGGTAGCGATCGGTTGATATTCGGGCAATGCAAGACCGGCTGCCACTCCTTTTCTGATGGCATCCGAACACGCTAGACTTTCTTGGGCGTAGCTGAATCGGCCCGTGTGCCGGACTTGAGACCAGCCCGCAGCTGCGTCCTTGCAATACTTTCGCTCTTTCTTTCGTTGATTTAAGCCGCTGCAAGATACCTTCATCCCGGCTCAAAATTTCGTGGCATCGAGACGTTATTCGTTCTCCGAGATTTATGGGTATGCCATGGATCAGGCGAATCCGCGTAGGAGTTGTCTCCACGATGAAAGTCTTCGTTACGTACAACGAGCTCGCTTGTTGCAGTCTTCATTCCCATACCTACATCTTTAAGTTGTAAGCTGGAGCAAACGTAACAGGCGCGGTCAAAGTTCAGTGTTCAAGCAAATCTGCAGAACAAGAGCCAGGTAAGTAGCAGCACGACTGACAGTCCTAGGACAAGGTCCGGCATGTGAGCCATCCCTGCTTTGTCTGCCAGCAAACCAATGACCAATGGAGCCAAAGCACCACCCACTTGTCCCATGGCTGCAGCTGTTGCAACAGCCCCAACAGCTTCCTGAGATGGCAGCGTGCTGGCTAGAAGGATAATACCAGATGCGAACATGGGCCCCAGGCAGACACCATTTGCTCCAAGCAGCAGTAAGGACAAAGATATGCTCCGGATGAGTTTGAATCCGACTTGTAGACCCACAGCGAGCGCAATATAAGTCGCGACTGCGCTCTTCAGTCCAAGATATTCCGTTACTGGGCCTAGGCCAATTCTTCCAATAGCCATCCCGGTCCAGAAGGTCGACGAGGCAAGTGAACTGCTCGTTGACTCGCCCCCTCGTACGCGCTGCATGTAGGTGACAATCCAGTTGGTGAATGACGATTCAACACTCTGATAGCAGAAGTAGAAAATACCGCATAGTACAAGGCTTTTGAGCTTGGAGCAATTCTTGACTTCAAGTCGATCATTCTCGCAATGATCGGCTCGATACTTGTCTGCCATGTCGTGACGAAAGGCACCGCCGAGGATGATGAGTTCAAAACACAAGAGGATGGCCTGTACATTGCTTGTTAGAAACGTTTCACTATACGCTAGAGTGGGATTCACCGACCAGTACGCAATAGAATCCGTACCACTCAAAGCCTTGGTTATGTACCAGCATAGTCAGAATTGGACCAAGAATACAGCCCACAGAGAACGATCCATGCATAAAGCCCTGAATCACATTAGCTCGAACCATCTTGCTTGCCCATGCGCAAAAGCCAGCATCGCCGATACCGACGCCGATGCCGCCAATGTAGTAGCTAAATAGAACAACCGTAAACGGTGGGGCTGGAATGAGTAAGATGGCAGATACAAGGTTTATGGTGGCCGCAAGCAATGCAACGCCACGCCAACCACAATGGTGAAGAATACCAGGTACCACAAATGTGGCGGAAATATACCCAAAGACTCCCACCGGAAACAGCAAAGCTGCTGTAGCATCGGTCAAGCTGTAGTATGCTTCAATCTATAAGTAACCGCCAAGGTCAGGCTAATCCATGAATCAGATGAGTAGCGAGTCTGTCGACTCACATGGGGGCGACTCACCTTCGGTAGCTGAGCCTAAAGGGCATTAGTCGTCGTGCTTCTCAGTTGTTCTTCCGTCAGAAATTCACATACTCCAATGGCCGTGACAGCGATGCCTGTGACGAAAAAATTGATCATGACGGCGAAAACCTTGAAAGGGTCCGTATGAGCCACGACTTCATCTTGAATATCGTCGGCCCTCCCATCGTTATGATGTGTCGTTCCGTTCAGATATTGCGTCGATACTTCACTGTCCCTTTCAACTCGCAGAAGTGGTTCACGCTCTGGCCATGATGCAACTTCGCTCATGATCGCCCCCTGTCAGAACTAACAGGACGCTGTCTTCTCTGGCTTGGAGTGGAAGCGATCCTAAATGGTAGTTATCTATGTGGCAACGTGCCTCAGAGTCAAACAGCCACTTCGACGCAATTGTGAAGGAGCCACGGTGGAAATGATAGTAACTTACGTCGAGAAACCCAAATACTGGCCTTATCGGCTATCTTTCCGCTTTCGGCCGTACATATAATCATGCAAGGTTTCCCATGTCGCGCTAGTTCCGCAGAAATTCCGGCAAAATTAAGGGAACATTTCGCCGCGGCAGGCCTTCCGACAAGTCTTGGCACTCATGGCTCCGGGGGTGTCATCGTCCAGGAAGCGCTAGATGCAGCATGCGCACTCACTCAAACCACGCCTGGTGTAGTTCACCGTCTGTACATGCCAATTCAGAATTCCCTGGAACGTCCAAATAGTCGGGAATGTAATGCCCTCTTGAAGCAGCAATAGTTGAGAATGCTCGAGCAATATCTGAGTTGTCTGATCAATCATTGCGCGAACGCGCAAATTCAAACTTGATGACACGTCGAAAGCCAGCATTGAACTATGCCATCAAACAGAACACTCTTCTGATCGTTCAAATACTATTTGAGCACGTACTCAGAGCTGACATATAGACAGAGCATGGTCTAAACGCGCTTGTACATGCTGTTAGCCCATCACAAGCTGCTTGACGAGAACCATTACCCTAAACGGCCGAACGACAGGCCGATGCGTGCGCTCAATCAGCGGAACAGCCATTGGAAGATGCCGCCAATCTATGCTTTGCAGAATGATTTACTGCCGCAGCCTAGGATACCAGCAACTTGTATTGTGGCTGATCGAGGCACTTGCTTATGACCGACGAGAAAGAACCGTCAATGAAATGACCGATGCCGCGGAAGGTGTGTCTGCATCGCATGATTCTCACAAGCATCTTGCACGACAGCTGAGGTACTGCGTGAAGACATCCTTGTGAGCAGCGTCGGAATGCTATCCCAAAATGAGCTCCCAGGGGACGACGAAGGTGACGCAAATACGCTCAACAGATAAGAGACGTGAATGATTCGGAGCGGGATGATTTGCTGGACAACTAGAAAGGCAGGAATTGGCTGTCGAAGGATGAAGAGCACTCGTTGATGATAGTATTGATTTTGTATATAGCTGTAGCGAAGTGTCATTTTCTTACCCAGAATCTCGTTCGGGCATTAGCACTTTGCTCGCCGGCGCATGATGACCGGAGTGCTGCTAATACTCAACTAGAAACGCCCACTGAACGCACCATATCTACCTCACCACCGCGAATTCAAGACCACGTCATGCAGTACTCCGACTCAAACATGGCTCCCAACGCTAGAACTGAACAGCGTACTTTTTGCGTATTACTTCTCCATACCGGTAAAACACCCAAGCAACGGGACTGATCAACAGTGCAATGAACGCCAGCAAGCTGTTACCCCAGCCCAGTCCGAGCGTAGCGTACATCTTGGGCCCAGCCAGCGGCAAGAAAGCACCCGCCAGACTTCGTAGCACAGTATTGGCGGCGATGGCGCTCGCCGCATGGATCGTGAACGCGTCTACTAGATATGTCTGAATTGGCATAAAGGTGGCTAGAGGATGATCAATATTTGGACATAGATTGTTTGTAAGACAAACTTACCAAGCATACCAAACCCTACCCACATCGTGCCGAGTATTCCCATGATCCAGTGAATTTGCTTATCGACACTCCAACCGTACCAGAAGAGGCCAATCGGAATGAATAGACATCCCGGTATTAGAGGCGGCAATCGGTACTCTGGCTTCATTTCGCCGGTTCCACTTTTTGCTGTCAATCGCTTAAGGATTCTGTCGGATAATGCACCAAAGATCACAAGGCCGAGTAAGCTACCGACGCCAATACCTAGGAAAGCAAGACCTATGATACCCGAGCTCCAGCCATAGACGCTTTCGTAGACGGGTGTCAGCGTTGTGAACAAGAGATACAGGTAGCCATAGACCACGGCCATATAGATTGACAACGCCAAAACGATAGGCGACAGGAACAGCATTTTGGTTGGTCGAACAATAGCGCGGGTGAAGACTTCTTTTTTGTCTAAGCCAGAGTCGAGCTTCGACTTCAGCTTCTCATTGCCGGTCTCCTTCTTCAGCTTAACCGTCAGACGCTCGAGCAGAATCGGTTCGTAGGTTTCCCGTTGGAACACGAATGAGAAGATCGCCACGACCCCGGATGCGATGGTGATCACCCAGAAGACCCAACGCCAACCAGCATCTTCACCGAGGAATCCGCCGGCAACTGGCCCAACCACGGGACCAATGAGCGGGCCAAGTGCACAGATAGCCATGGCTCCTCCTCTTTGTTCCTGGATGAAGACATCTGCTATGGAACCAGCGAAGATAGTGATAGGACATGACCCAGCAATACCAGCCAAGAGTCGGAAGACGAGGAGTGAGCTCAGGTTAGGTGCGACTGCACAAGCGAGATTCCAGACGACGAACATCGAATTACAGACATGATAGACCGGCATGCGTCCGTAAATTTCCGACATGGGCGCAATCACCAGCGGTCCAATTGCGTAACCAAGGATATAAATCGAAACAATGAAGGAGGCGAGCGTCGAATCTGTAGATCTGAAGTCTCGCATCATCAGCGGTACAGCTGGTGCCACCATTGATGACGCTAGAGGTGTGAGGAAAGTGAGTACTGAGATGATTGAGCAGTTGATCCATTTTTTCTTCATCGTCCAGTTGATAGGTCGTCTTATGTCAGAAGAGTCGTTCCACTCGACAACATTATCGTTGGAGACCGACACTACTCGCTCAATACTGGCTTTTCCGTCAGCATCTTGTGATGTATCGATGACTGGAATGCCTTTCTCGGTGTCCAGGTCCAGATTGTGTGGTGTCGCAGAAGGAGTGTGGTCTGAATGTTGCGATATCCTTCGGATGGGGACTTGTGTGGGGACCTCTTCTCCTGCCGAAGATGGCTTTTGGACTTCTGCTGCTGTCATCGCTCTGAACAGGTACTGAACACATGTCAGCTACTAGCATAGTGTCAAACATCATTGACGATGCGGTATGCGTGCGTTTGACAAAACCATGCAGAAAGAGAAACACAATGACGGGCAGATGACCTACGGTCTTAAGCCACCTTTGTTGTGGCTCGGATCGCAATCTTCCGATTCAGGTGGCGCAAGCGAAATCTAGTGAAACCACGCCGAGGCTGCAGGAAACTGCGGATAATGAAATATCTCTGTAAGTACGCAGGAATTGATTGAAGCAACCATCCGGATCAAGTCTGAAGAGCAGGAAAATATAGTACAAATAACTCAGACGCACTGGTCCTCACAACGGATCTTCCACGGGCGTCTGGTAATTCTTCCTTTCGGATGAAGTTTGCCGCAGCCGAAACGGAGCCCAGCTTTACGGCGTGCTAAGCTAACTCCCAAGCATGGATTGCAGCTATATTAAGCAATTTTGAGACTAGTTTGGGGCTCTTTGTGGGTGCCGATTCGCCTGAACGGCAAGACAGTTGCCGAACAAGTGCTTGGGGGTGCTTGATTTGTTCAAGCTTTTCAATAACTGGCATGCATTAATGGCACAAGTTAGGCATAAATCATCTCGCATCTTTTGGCTTTAAGAAGCCACGGCTATGACCCCTATTCAACCCCGAAGAAGATTTTAGGAGCCTCTCATTTGCGAGAAGAGTCCATTGTGTTACGCCGAATCAGCATCCTATGTAGTCATGTCAATGGTCCAAGGAGCATTCTTCGGATCATGGCCAGGCAGCACTCCACGTGCGGGACCAACGATATGGACGGATACGTGCTAAAATTGCACATCCATCATATTAAAGCGTGCACTATTTCAACTAGATGTTATACTGCGTAGCCTCCAGAATTGAGCTGTCTAGGCTCACCGGCAGCTTCAAACGTCCCATTCGTCAGTCTGCGAATACCTTGTGCTGCACTCTGACCGGGTGCCACCCAGGTTACATTGTGACCAAGTGATTTCATAAAGGCGACTGTCTCATTATTGTACGAATACTCAAAGCTGACTTGGTTTGGAATGAGTTGATCATGCAGTCGTGGCTCAGCTAAAGCTTCAGGGGCTGTCATATTCCGATCAAGCACATTAATAAGGTTCTGGATGGTGGATGTAATGATTCGAGAACCTCCCGCAGCACCGATCACGAAATACAGAGTACCATTGGCGAATTCGGCAATGATGGGGCTGATCGACGACAGAGGTCGCTTGCCTGGTCTGACGTAATTCGACGGTGATGGTGCATAGCCAAACGCATTGGAAGAGCCTGGTATTGAGAAGTCGTTCATCTCATTGTTCATGATAACGCCGGTCTCAGGTACGATGAGCTGAGAACCAAACAAGAGGTTAACCGTCGTAGTGAGCGAGATGGCCATGCCCGAGGCGTCTGCAGCCACTATATGAGATGTGCCTGGCGTTTCCAACGACTCGATTCCTGATGGGTCGTAAAAAGACACATTGAACGTTTGAGTGTCGGAGATCCTGGCACGAACATCCGCTCCGGTCTCTGGTAGAAGCAGTTCCTCTTCGAATTGCGACAAATTCGCCACGAAAAGCGGGTCACCAAAATCTCTGCGAGCGCCATAAGCGAATCGCATAGCTTCATCAAGCCGATGCGTGCTTATGTTGACTGAATCCGACGAGAACAAACCTTGATAGCCAGATAGCGTGTTCAGCGTTGCGAGGGCAATGCCTCCAGAGCTCGGAGCACTTGTGCCATAGAGGACATAGTCACCATAAGTGATATTGTTGACACGGCGAATGGCCACCGTATAGTTTGCTAGGTCTTCCATCGTCATCGTTCCATTTGCTGCTTGAAGTGCTGCAATCATCGTTTCGCCCAAGGCCCCGGAGTACAAGGCGTCTGGTCCTTCATTGGCGATCGTCTCAAGAGTATCGGCATAGCGCTTTCTCGTGATTACGTCCCCAAGACCGACTAACGTGCCATTAGGGCAGAAGTCAAGAGCCCAACTTGGTTCGACACAAAGAAAGTTTGGAATTTCTGCTGAGGCATTGGCGGACCTCATATACCTAACAAGGTCTTGAGTCACATTCCAGCCGTATCGAGCTTTGTGGATGGCACCCCGCATCACATCCTTCCATGGCATGGACCCGTACTTCTCATGCAGATACTGCAGACCGCGGACCTCGCCTGGCACACCGCTAGCATTTGTCAATAGCGCGCAACTGTTGGCATTTGAAGTGTTTTACCTTGCAAGTCCACCAAAGATACTCAAATCCGTGTTGTTGGTGTACATGTCTTCGTAGGCGGCTGCGGGAGCTGTTTCCCGGAAATCGACGAATTCATACGTGCCATTTGGGCTTCTGACAAGCAAGAATCCCCCGCCACCTATGCCCGAGTGATACATTCCAACCACACCGACGCAAAATGTGGTGCCGACCAACGCATCGGCGGCATTTCCCCCGTTCGCGATGATCTCGACGCCAAGTTCACTACAGATGTCGTTCTCGCTTGCTACAGCGCCTTGGCGGGCCGGCGCGTGGCGTTGCACAAGCTCAAGAGCAGCCCGCAGAGGACTGGCGTTCACTTGATTTAGCAATGACAAGCTCGCAAGGAGCTGCAACAAGAACATCATTGCTACGACGTGTCAAAGAACAGAGAGCTACGAGGAGCTGAAAGCTCAAAGGGCAGGGCGTGCGTCATTTGTACCTGCCCGTGTCAGGGTGCGATGTAACTTCGAGCACTTCCCGCAGGAGTACTGATTGGTCGAAGCATAGCCGGAGCAATCAAGCTTTACCGATCGCTGGTACTTATGCGGTGCGACGAAAGAGTGGCAGTCCTTGCTTCCCTGATCAGGTACGCCATCTACGTCAAGAGGACGTGAGCGATGACCCGACAAGACGCCGTTCTTGAAAGACTTTGCGATTCACTAGAAGTATCACTGACCCGCGATGGCGGTGTCTACCCTCATTTACGCTAAAATATAAGCATGAGCCTCTTTGCTTGTGCATTCGCAGATGCCCGCTAGGCAGGAGACCAGAGCTGTGGAAGACGTAAGTGGCTGAAAGGGTTGTAGCGGGATGATGCCTGAAATTGAAGGCTTGAAAATGGCTCGCACCTTATCGATAGCTGCCTCAAGATTCTACGAGTGTTTACATTCGACGATCTCATCCTGCTCCGCTGGCGATATGACTGTGCTGGAATTATATACGTGCTGAAACATTGATACGAACTGACAATGAAAAGTCTTAAGCGCAGCTTTGGTGACAGCACCGCCAATATCTCCAGCAAGGTCTTTGTCAGATCGCTGAAAAGTGGCAGGGTGCAAAAAGTCGTGCGAGAACAATATCTGCGCAAGGATATCCCGTGCTCATCACAGCTATGTTCCACTTGCGCTGCAAGCGCTGCAGCTGATGCCAGCGGCCATGTACCAAAGCCCGTTCTTTCAAGACAGCCAGCAAAGACAGAATCATTTCCTAATGGCCACTACATTATCCCTGACACCAATGTTTTGCTTACAGGTATAGACTTAGTAGAGCACAGCGATGCCTTTCACGATGTCATCATCCTCCAGACTGTTCTTGAAGAGCTACGAAACCGATCCTTACCCCTCTACAACCGAGTCATGTCCCTAGTGAAAAGTGAAGAAAAAAGGTTCTATCTGTTCTTCAATGAATTCAGAGCAGAAACAAGCGTTCTTAGGGAAGAGAGTGAGTCGGTCAATGACCGGAATGACCGAGCCGTGAGGAAGTCCGCACTCTGGTACGCAAATCACTTGAAGATAGTGGCGAAGAAGAATGCACCTGCAATTGTTGTCGTCACGAATGATGCAGAAAATCGAAATAGGGCCAAGGCTGAAGGCATCGAGGCATTCTCCATACGAGAGTATGTCAACGGGCTCGAAAATGCTGGTCATCTTTTGGACATGGTGGCCGAGCGTGAAGACCGAGCCACTCACGGCGAGCTGATCTATCCAGAGTACTATACACAATCACGAATGCAAACTGGCCTGAAAGCAGGGTCTCTACACCAAGGAGTATTCCATGTCTCTCCATATAATTACTTGGAAGGCACTGTCAAGGTACCGGCCTTCGACAAGCCACTGCTCGTACTGGGCAAAGAGAGCAGCAATCGTTCTGTGTCTGGCGATGTTGTGGTTGTTGAACTCCTGCCCAAAGACCAGTGGAAACAACCATTAAGCAAAATCATCGAGGAGGACGCGATGAATCAAAATGAGGGTGCTGATGATGAGGAGCATACTGAAGCAATTGTTACTGAAGGAGAGCGCAGAGCACTACAAGAAGAAGTTAGGACTGCCCACAATGCGGAAGGAGACCGAGCACAACCTACTGCCAGAGTCGTTGGAGTCATGAAACGAAGTTGGCGACAATATGTTGGCACGATTGACGCAAGCCCTGGTGGGGGCAATCGGCAGCAAACAGTATTTTTTGTACCGATGGATAAAAAGATACCAAAGGTCCGACTCCGTACTCGACAAGTTGATGAACTCATCGGCAAACGAGTTGTGGTCACCATCGATACATGGGATCGAGACAGCCGGTATCCTGCAGGCCACTTCATCAGGTCACTCGGTGAGCTGGAGACCAAAGACGCAGAGACCGAAGCATTACTCCTTGAGTATGACGTGCAATATCGACCCTTTCCGAAGGCTATCCTCGACTGCCTGCCAGTTGAGGGACACAGTTGGAGGGTTCCGCAAGACCAAACCGACCCTGGTTGGAAACGCCGAAAAGACCTTCGCGATTTGTTGGTTTGCTCCATCGACCCTCCTGGCTGCCAAGATATTGATGACGCTCTACATGCCCGAGAACTACCTAACGGCAATTTTGAGGTTGGTGTCCACATCGCAGACGTCTCTCATTTCGTGCGTCCAAACAGCCCTATGGATGCGGAAGCAGCTTCTCGAGGCACGACCGTCTACTTGGTTGACAAGCGGATTGACATGCTGCCCTCGTTACTCGGCACTGATCTTTGCTCATTGAAGCCTAACATTGAAAGATACGCATTTTCCACAATTTGGGAGTTGACCCCAGATGCAGAAGTTGTTTCTGCCACTTTCACCAAGTCTGTCATCTACTCCCGAGAGGGCTTTTCTTATGACGCCGCGCAAAAGCGAGTTGATGACAAGTCTGCTCAGGATGACTTAACTGTGGGAATGCGCCACCTGCTAAGGCTCTCGAAGCTCCTGCGAGCAAAGCGGATGGCTGCAGGTGCTCTTAATCTCTCGTCGCCTGAAGTCCGCATCGAGTCGTCTGAAACTGCGAACGAGACTGCTGACCCTCTTGCTGATGTCAAGACCAAAGCACATCTTGAGACCAACAGCCTAGTCGAAGAATTCATGCTACTAGCCAATATTACGGTAGCGACCAAGATTCAGTCTGTCTTTCCTCAGACTGCGCTGCTTAGACGTCACGCCACACCACCGGCCTCCAACTTCTCTGACCTAGCCGATCAATTAAAACAGATGCGAGGTATGGAGCTTGACGTTTCATCCTCTAAAGCACTTGCTGATAGTCTTGACACCTGCGTCGATCCTCAGCATCCATTCTTCAATACACTCATCCGCATCCTGGCGACTCGATGCATGACCTCAGCCGAGTACTTCTGCAGTGGCTCGCATGCCGAACCCGAATTTCGCCATTATGGCCTGGCTTCGGAAATCTACACACATTTTACATCGCCCATTCGTCGATACGCAGATTTGCTTGTGCATCGTCAGCTTGCGTATGCAATTGGCTATGACGGCCAGGGCTCCGAGATTGTCGACGAGGGACTGCGGAACAAAAACAAGCTGGAAAATGTGTGTCGCAATCTCAATTTCCGGCATCGAAATGCGCAACATGCCGGTCGAGCGAGCATCGAGTACTATGTTGGGCAAGCTCTGAAACAAAGACAGGCGAAGATGGGTGATGAAGGCGTTGTTGAGGATGGATATGTGATGCGAGTTTTCGAAAATGGAGTGGTAGTATTCTTGCCAAAGTTTGGTATCGAAGGGGTTGTTCGGCTGGATGATTTCTGTTTGTCTCCGAAGCAGCCTAAGAAAGACCAATTCAATGAAATGACTAATGGTGATGTGGTTAAAGAAAGTGAATTGGAACCCGAGATCTATACACTGACGGTATTTGAGAAAGGCAATCGAGAAAAGACAGCTCAACGAATTGAATTATTCCAAGAAGTTCGGGTAAGAGTGAATTCGGAGGAAAAAGCCGGTGCTAGAGAGAAGGGCAAGAGAAGAGTCAGAATGGTCGTGCTTTGCTAAGCGCAAAACACCAAACGCGCGGTGATGCTACTCAGTATTGGTCAAGACAGGACTTACGAAGGATCTGGAGCACTTGTTTAGGCTAAGATCCATGGGCATAAACCAGCGATTGAGCACAGACGGAACTTGAGCCAAGCAAAACACAGCAATCAGAGACTGCGATTGGCGGTGAACCTGACCAAAATATTATATTCTATGGAAGATACAATATTCTTGAAGAGTCGCGGCAAAAGGTGGTTTGTAGATGTCGGCGCGATAGAAGGATCGAAGGCGCTCTAAACTTTTTCTTCAGGTCCAACAATTCCAAGCATTAGCAGAAATTGGACGTGGCGACGACAGCAGTTGGAGTGCTCCACTGGACTCTGTACCAACTGAATACTGTCGGTAGCAGCAGCAAGCTAAGAATCTCACGATGCCAATCCGCAGGAATTCTTTGCGACCTACGCCGTTGAGCCGGTCGAGGTCATGTTTGAAATGGGGACAAATACTGACACCAGTTGCGGCTTTGTCGTTCTCAGGAAAGCTGGAAATGCGCAGAACGCTGTTGACGAGCTCTCCCGAAAGGCCATCTCGGACGGAAGGTTTGGGTCCCAATCGCGAGAAGCACGCTTGCTGCCACTTTCTCATTGTGGTCAAGGAAACGATAGCGCTGGTACCATCGTTAAATAAGAAAATTACGATCCATGGTTGCGGTGGCATTTTTCTGATTCGGCGATGTTCATCATTTGTCACACCTGGACACAGGGCAAAGCGTCAGTCTCCCTTTCACGGCGGCACAGTCTTACTCAGCCATCCCAGCATATCCTTCAACTCAGCCGGCGCGGTACTGTGCCCCATCCTCTCATACAGATGCTCTTCCACGTCCCTCTCAAAATCTACCCACTTCGCCAACTCCTCCTTGCCCTTGGTAAACAAACTCGTCGGCACCAACAAATCCCGATCCCCGTGAACATAGAACCATTTCTTCACCTCCTTCTCCTTATCGGCCTCCGCACTTAATCCCCTGCTTTTCCTGATATTACCAATTCTCCCGGCAAGCGGGAAATAGCCACTCAACGGAAGTACTCCGGCCACGTTATCCCGCTCTTTGCCGACTAAACCCCAAACCAGACTGATCGCGCAGCCCTGACTGAAGCCGCCGACGACGATTCTATCTTTTTGCGTACCTCGATCTAGCTCGGTGCGGACGAGCTTGTCGACACGATCGCAAGCTGCTAGTATCCCTTCTTCGTCGTCAGGCGCGTTTTCGTCGTCTTCTTCGCGACCTGGAACGCGCGGCTTAAAGGCATTGGGGAGGGCCTTCGGCATATACCAGGCATTTTCCATTGCTTCGGGGTGGCGTCCGGCATTGGGGAGAAGCCACCGGAGGTAGGGGAGTTTGTGGTTGAATTGAAACTGTTGGGCTACGCCTGTGCGGTAGTCAGTTGGCATGTAGCTATACGTGAAATAGAAGCAGAGGAAGTGTGACGTTAACAATGTTAGAAAAATGGGAGGGTGAATGCTTACCAAGTGGTATACCTTCAGCATCGTCGCCAAAGCCATGGAGGAATATGAATGTTGCCGGGCGCCCGGTGGATTGGTCTTCTGGTTCGCAGACGTAGGGCTCCGGAGGTGACATCTTAGGGGTATGGCGGGCAGGTCGTTGAGGTATAGCTGAGTTGGACACGTACAGTCTATTGGGGTGCTAAACGACAGCGCTGCTTCCGCAGCGATCTGTAGAGGAACTACATTTTAAACTAAGCTTGCTGCAAAGAACAGCAACTGATGCAGCCGTTCTAGAAAGTCAGATATTGGAGCATTGATCCGTTCAGCCATGCGGAGAAGGTGTACTTGCGCAAACGGCATGAATAGGTCACACCTATTTTGATGCCAAAAGTGCTCATTACGGCTGGAAACCCCACCGTAATAACGCCTTGCCTTTTTGAACTACCACGGAAGTTCGTTGCTCAAAGCGAAGCGTCTAGAGACTCTTCATACTCGCGGTGTCGGTAGAATTTTCCGGACCATCATCTGACACGGCATGTGCCTAGTTTTCATGTTTGCATGTTGTGCCCGGAACAAGGCCTTGCTGCGAGCTCCGGAGTGCCATTTGTCGTAAGGCCTCTCGACAACTACTATATTGAGATGAGCTTAGTAAGAATTCTGGCCATTGACCGATCATCGAGCCCCGGCGAGGTGGCCGTCACGCGGGTTTACACGGACTACAACATCATGATCTTGTCGCTGTTAGGCCTCCGACCTCGTACGGTGCCCGTTTTCGACCGGCTTCGGCCGGACATCTTGCCCTGGTGCGCAAGGGTATCATTATCGGCGACTACTCTCCCTGGTACAGAGGCTGTGTCCTAAAAGTCCTCGTGTAGCGTCGAATACTAGCGGTAATGACCAGATAGGATAGGACTAGCGCTACTGAAATGACACCGTTTGTCAGGAATGCATCCGTTCCCCCCGCTAAAAGGTAGACGAAATCCAGCTAAACATAGCTGCGATTCGTGGATGCATGTACATATGGCTTTGTCATCCCAGCGCCTCGGCCCGGGCATGACACCGTTGTTTACCCTACTGCCTAGATTTCGTATCTAATAGGTGTAGAGAAGCTCTTTCGTAGGTAGTTAAAAGGTAATTATTCAGCTAATTATCTTCCCTACTAGGTGGTAGTTTTAAAAGACGGTATCATGTGATAGTAAGTTACGGTAGTACACTGATGTAACCACGGTATTGTAATCTACTGTCGCTATAGAAAGGGATCCATGGGTGCTAGTCTAGGGGCGTCACTACAGGTATGCTTCGTAACATTTAATATTCGGTGGTAAAGGTGGGCCTCGTCAAGCATACATTAGCATGCTAACGGTGGTCTCAGCGAGACGTAATCCAGCTAGATAGACGAATCAACGTCTGGGACCGCCACGGGGATTAGGTACCCTATAAGCCTATCGACGGACGATAAAAGTTGACTGGTTTTCAGCCAGGCATAGTGCTCCTTAGTACCTTGCTTAATCTGGACCCATTTTTACCACCGAATATTAAAAGTTACGAAGCATACCTGTACCTGAGATGATTTTTGGATACAGGCATTACATCTAACCTAAGCCACTAGCACTTTACGCTAAACGAGGACTTTTGGGATACGCCTCTGTACTTTAATTGGAGACTTACAGTCCCTTACTTATTTCAGGCGTTCCGCGCGGTTCACGTCCCTATCAACAATGCTACCTACGGTATGGGGAACTGCGAGTGCTCCTCCGAAGCAAGCAAGTCTGACTGCTCCGTACTTGAAATAGCAAACATGATGTGTAGATCTCGGTTGTTCATCCGCTCTACTAGGACTAAGCAATGCAATTCTTACCTCCACGTCTGCAGCTGGGATTTTTTGGGGCCAGCTATGTCCGACGGGAAGCGAATTGAGGGAAGCATTCACCGAGTATTGTGCATTGCTGGCGTCCGGAAGCCGCATCGCTGTGGAACAAGGACAACGGTTCATGTCCTGAAGACCTGACTCAAGATAGTGGCAGCCTTCTTGAATAGAATGAATATAAAGAACCCACTTGGGAAAGAGACCATTTTCTTCGTCGTTGCATATTGATTTCCTAGATATTACGATTTTTAGTTTGAAGCACACCCTCGGGTCTACGGCCTCTCATAATGTCACCACCTTACCCATCCCCAACACCCACATTCCGCGCATCCACCTATGGTTCCATTTCCCCTGAGATTCCAGCTCTTTCTCAAAAGGGTAAGAATGTTGTCATCACAGGAGGCAGCCAAGGCATTGGCCGAGCAACAGCGATGTCGTTCGCCAAAGCATCTGTCTCAAACCTTGCCATCCTAGCGCGCACGGCCAAGACGCTGGAAGAGACCAAGGAAATGATTGCCAAATCTCATCCGAACGTCTCAGTCTATACCTATGTCGCCGATATTACAGACGAAGCCGCCCTGCAAAAAGCCTTCACCTCCTTCGCCAAAAGTATCAATGGTCCAATCCACACTCTCATCGCGAACGCAGGCGTATCACCCGGCCTGGGTCCAGTCCTTGACACAACCTCTGACACTCTCTCCAACGGCCTAATTGCAAACGTCGTAGGCACCCTCAACACGATCAAGGCATTCATGCCGCATGCCCCAACTGAAGTAGACAGCACGGGATACCGAGCACGAATCATTCATACCAGCACAGGTGCCTGCCAAGCAGACATACCGCACATGTCGACTTACTCTGTCTCAAAGCTCGGCGTAGCGAAGCTGTTGCAGGGTTTTGCAGTGGAGAATCCTGACGTGTTTGTACTAAATTACCATCCTGGTGTTGTGGAGACCGCCATGGATGAGGCTTCCACAAAATACGGAATCATTTTGGAGCCAAAAGATGACAGTGAGTTTGCAGTCTTACCTACTTGGGAAAACCTGTCACTAACCATGAGCAGTATCTTTGTGTGCGGATGGGTTCGTCTGGGCCGCGTCTCCTGACTCAGCTTTTCTAGGCTCTGGCAGATTCATTTGGGCGAATTGGGACGTGGACGAGCTCAAGAACATATTTGAGAAGTATAGAACTGGGGAAGAGGAGGATGGGGTGAAAATTCTGGGCGGTTTGCCAATTCACAAGAACTTTATGTTTGGCCTTGTGGGATGGAGGTAGGGTAGAGAGAATGATATTGACCCTTTTCGAAGCCCATGACGTTGAAGGGAGGGTCAGCTAGATAAGAAGTTAAAATGACTTCAACCAAGGTTTCAATTAGCCCCATTATGACCATATTTGCTTCGTGAAAATCGCAGTGGTGCCTCGTGTTATCATGATTCATTCATCTCCAGTCGTCTTATGCTCATAGCAAGAATCAATAGTCATGGTTGACGATTGAGTTGTATAGCTTAGCGGGGGCAGCTCTGCAACACAGATGAATTAGAACCTGAAGCCAACGAGGAGAGGGTCTGGGAATGTCCGGCCACAAGGCTAGACTTACCGCTCCGCAGCTGTTGCAAGTCTTAGTCCCGTCTGTCTTCGCACCGCACTTCGGGCAAGAGCCTGGAGACATCTTGCAGAGGTAGTGTTTGCTTATTGTAGGTGTTTCGTGAATTGGAAAAGTAGTGTCGTTTCGCCCCTATTTGGTTTAAAATGAAATTTGGTGTTCGAACTTTCTGTCAGTCATAGACACAAAGACTCACGTTGAAGATCGTGAGAGCGAAGGAATGGTCCAAACGACGGGGTCCAACAAGGTAAGATCGAGCTAGTCCTAATTGAGTTGAGGGGTTTGCAGTCAGATGGCTCAGCATGGCTGGTGCCAGCTTTTAATATATTTTTCTGCGAGAAAGCCACTTGTCAAGTAGGAGGCTGAGCCCCATGGCGCGTGTTGTGATGGATAAGACGAATTACCTGTTCGATATAATTCCAGCGAGGATAGAATGAGATTGATGGTATAGTGATGATGGGTAGAGCAACGTGGAGGGAGTCTCAGTGCATACAGGTCCCCATACAATCTGATACGACATTTCCACGCACAGATCCGTGCTGCAAACCTTGCGTGTATCGGCCCTTAGGATGCAGGCTCCAAGAGACAAAGACCAAGATAGCTTGTATACCACAGTCGGTGAAGTCGCCATGTTTATCACAAAGCCATACAGAGTTGGGAAATTGGCCGGAGTCCTTTGTTGTACACCCCCGTACCACGTGGTCGATCCCCCATCTTCCGTGCCGTCGACAGCACAAAGCTTCAGATTGCTTTGTACTCAAGTCAGGAAATCGCTTCCACGTGGCATCCAAGCTCCTTTTGTGCAGATAAGCTTCAATCCCTTCGCCACCTAACCCTTCGAAGTAACTCCTTGATCGACAATTTAGACGATGGAGAATTAAAAAGGTCGACCACATAGCTCTCATTCTCTTCTGTTACACAAACGTCAACTCTTGACAGTTGTGCCTGATTCTAACAATACAAAGAATGGTGTATCCGAGATTAGCTCTTGGTCGACCCACGCTTAAGGCCACAGGGTCACAGCTTGGTAGCTGGAAAACCAGCACTATGCTGAGGTGGAGAGGCTTGGCGGCGGTGCGACAAGCGCGCAAGGCCGATAGGCAGAGAGAACTAGAATGTCTGATCTGGAGGACGGGGTACGTCAAGAACCTGAGTGTGAAAATGACCAAGCTGACAGCTTGTCACAGAACATGAAAGAATGCGTAGGCTCCTCATAGTCCTGCAAGCCGCAGAAAGCGCGCGACAACAACATAACAGACAAGGGGCTGAAGCCAGCGCAGACTGCAAGCACTTCTGATCGAACGAAGCGACCAGGTCTGAAGAATGGACTACTGATGCTCAAAATTGGAGCTGTGTCAAACTACTACGGCAACCATACATTGTACCCTCGATTAGGGGCGAGGGCCCGACGTATCTGGCTCGATGAATCAACAGAAAAGGACAATCTTAGGGCGCGGATAGACGTCTCAAAAGGGTCCGATGTCGATTGAGAGAACAGTAAGAAGCGACACCTGCAGGAGGTTTGGCAGCAAAATGTTACGTCCACACTGTGCAGACCATGGCAATGATCAGACGACTAAGTTGATTCATAAGTTCGCTTACTTGGCGATCTTTCCTATTATGGGAAGAGATTTATTGACCTGGGTCTGCGACCAAATGCAACTTTTACTGGGCATTATGGTATCATTCTCTGCGCCCTTCGAGACTTCATTCCGTTGGTCATGTAAATTATATAGATTAGTTCGATTCAAGACGTACAACTCGCCGACTACGACAAAACAAATACAGCAGCTGCTCCACCACGAAGACGTGGAAACTATCTTGAGCAGTGCCCTAAAACCCGAGTAACAATTCATTGGGAATGAAGAATGACGAATTTGAGATGTTTGGCTTTGCCCATACAGGCCTCACACTATTGGCGCCTAGATACGTTGTTTTACTAGTCATGCCACCCGTTGACTCTCTTTTGTTGGCCCAATCTTCTGGCGCGGAAATTTGCTGCAATCCACCGAAGACGTCAGTCTTTCTTGTGAGGCTGTGAAGGGAATCACACAAGCTTGTCATCCAAGGGCACGGCAAGAGATCTGATGGGTTGCGAAATAGATTGAGTACTACCTAAACTACGATTCATATACAGTCGCCTATTCTCTGACGGCCCTTGATTCGGACTACGGCAGAAGAGATTCACATCCGTTTTTCCAGATCTATAACACGCTGTGCGACATGTCAAGCTGTGTGGGCAGATATGGTTCTTCGATACCCAATCGCGTCATCGGTGACCAATGGGTCTTTGTTAGACCATTGACACGTCTGCAAAAGAAGGCCGCGAAGTCTTGGGCCTTGTGTTCCCAAGAGCAGAAATCCTTGATTGCGAAGCTATGCTTCCTGACGAGGCTAATTTGCCCGTATCCCACGTTGGAGCCACAAGAAGTCCCAGTAGCCGTTCCTGAGTCGTTCATTGTAGCGAGTCTCAGCGGACACCTGTCGTTAAAATTGCGCTTTGTGCATGAATCCATTTCTGACGAACTGAATCGTGATGGGAAAACTTGAGACGCCATTTGCACAGATACTCAACCTGCAGAGCGAGACGAAGAAGTAGTCCATTGTCTTAAAGGAAGAGAAGTATGAAAGTGTCCGAAGATCTTTTATTTCGAATGTCTTGCAAGAACTGTTTGACAGTCTCGACTACCTGCAAGCGAGAAAGCATCACGCCGCTGCAGAATGAAGCTCACCTAGTGATTCAAGCTCGTATATACCGTCGGCTGAGCACTTTCGATTGGTGCCCTTTCATGCCGTCAATCTAACCCCACATCTACAAGCGCCTCCGTCAAGTGCTCGAGGCTACGATTTCTGATACTTACGACATACTCAAGTGCACAGCTCTCGCAAAGACCACTTGTCCTTGCGTATGCGTGTGTGAAGCCGTTTGACTGTCCTACCCAGTATCGAGTCGAAGTTTGTGTAAAATCTTAAAGCCAATGGTGGAAGGGGCGAGGAAGATTGTGTCATGCCCTCACCCACAGCAATGTTGATGACCACTTGTCGGTGTGAGCAATGAATAAGACGTCTTTGGCTGAACGTGAGAAGTTTTGCCCGAAACGCTGAATCAATTTGCTCAGGATGAAGGACATGCCAAGCCTCGTGAGGTATTTTCCTGTGCCTTCAGAAGGATACCAGGTCGTGTTTGCGTATTAGGTACGTCGAAATTGCGATCGATGATGACAATGAGTCCCGTCTCGCGTGTGCCGAAAATAACTTGAATTACACAGCCATCTTCCGCATTTTCAGATTCGGGCCGAGCGAGAGTGAGTATTCAAAATTGGAGTTGGCGCACGATATCTTCTTGCAAAGTCCCAATCCGGATTTGAAGGATGCAAGTTTCAGACGGTTGCGGGTTGCTCAGGTTTTTTGCTCATTCGAGCTCATTCAGGAGCTGTCCAGGCGACCTCGAAGCCGGCGTCGAGAACGAGCAAATTTGGGTGGCGGCGCATCTCTCCATGGGCTACCCCGTCGAGCACGATCGCCCCATGGTCGGTGGCCCCACGTATTTCCGGTTGGATTAGGTTTCCAAGGTGAGCCAAAAGCTGTCTGTGCAGCCACTGACGAGCTCTCGCCAGAGCTCTCGCCTGTAGCCTCCGGGGCGCTGTTCCCTGGAAATGTAGCTGCCGATGTTCCTGCGAAGCTTAAAGTTGATCTAGGCGTCGTCGCAACGATGGTCTGGCTAGTGACGGTCTGCAGTTCCGGCCGTGGGAACGAATTTGAGCCGGTGGTCGAGAAGGTTGTGCTTGTAAAGAAGGTCGAAAGCCTGACAGACGCAGATGGAGAAGACATGGCAACTGAGGTAGGTACGCTTGGGCGCTCGTTGGAGAACGCTAATGTGCTTTGAGCTGCTGTTGAGGGAGTGGTTGTCGGACCGCCCGTAGAGGCACATATGGACTGTGCAGCAAGTGCTTCATCCGTGGTTACAGGGTTGCAACCTGGTAATGCGGCTAGTGTTCCCCTGATAGGCTCGTTGATCACATCCGCAGCTTGAGGGCAGCTCCTTGCAAAGTTCACATCGTTGCTTGGGGCCAACGCCTGGCATTCCGACACCACACCACCATCGTCCGTGTACAGACAGTTCTGCACGGCGTCCTCAAGCACGCTTTGTTCCCAACCATTAATGAAATCACCATGGAAGCCGTAGCCAGTTGGATCGCCACTGGCTAGCACGAATCTACCACCCAATTGTTGGTTGATATTGTTGACATAATACAACACCCTATATGCATCAGTGCGCATAACACGCTAACATGAGATGTACTAACTCGAAGAATAGCCCTGGAATAGGGACGGGATGCGATGGAGGGCATTCGCCGTAGTCGATTCCTGAGGTGTATGCCACATGCGCGTTATGCTCGAGGTACAAATTCCGGCCATCCCAACAAGACTGAAAATTAATCTGTGCTCGCAGGCCGTGCACGCAGTTTGTCTGGTCGATAAAATGGGTATCTGGAATATTGTTAGCCTCGTTTATGCAACGGAAACTTACCCTGTCAGCGATAGGTCGAATGTTGTTGTGAGTCAGCGAGCTAGTATCGTAGTGACGAAGTCGAGGGTCTCCGGAGACCATCCGAAAGCCTGGTGGGAAGGATTTGGTGTTGGAAGCGTCGCCTCCGCGGCCTGCATTCATCAGCTCATGTCGCGCAATAGACTCCGTCACACTGACCGACATAGTACACAGTCATACCATTGTTCGGTACTGATTCAAATGTTCCATCGGGGTACTGGTAAAACAGGCTTGGTGTCCAGTATGCCGAATTGTCTTTCTGGACCTGACAAGTCGAGCAGCTCGAAGTTTGCAGGCTTTCTCCGGTCGCGCTCGCGTGAACGTCTAAGTCATATTAGCTTATGGCAGGCATCGTCGTTCATGTCCGCTTACTGATGCCACCTGCGAACTTGTGAAGATGGCCTGAGACTCCGCCCGGAGACACGTTAGGATCGATTCGAGACTCTTGTGAAACGCTGCAAGCCAGTCGCCAGTACGCAGAGACTGTGTCAATACGAGTCAGTGCAAGAAGGCTCAACACAAGAACCAGTGAGCTCGACATGTTGTTGCTAAGCAGTCTGAGTTCTCGTTCAGCGACGAGGCAAAGTACCAGACATGGGTACTTTTGCAGGCGTCAACAGCCTTATTCTATGAGGCAAATGGGAGCTTTTCACACGTCACGAACTATCCCAAGGCGGAAAAAGTAAACAAAGTCCGAAGAGCTATGGTCGATCATGTCGTGCTTGTGGGGAGGGAGGGCGACCGGTTCTAGCACTTCTCGGGCTCCAGACATGGCGGTAATTCGCCAGTGATATGGAGCAGCACGGGCGATAAACCCAAACAGATGAGATTTGGTATGAAATGGCCAATGAAAGTCCTGCAGAGTTGCTCGAGAGAGGTGTATCGATAAGATAGGAGAATGGTCAACGGTTGTGGCTGCAATAGCTTGTCGAGGCGATTTTAGGTCAAATTGCATTGCTTTCGCATTATTGAACGCTCTTCTAGAAAACGGCTGCAACGCAAGCAAAAGTGGGCAACTATGACGACACTCAGAAGTCCGTGGAGGTACAATCACAGACAAAATGTCCACGTGAATGGTATACATTTTTCCACCTGACTCCTGTCGATAGAATTGTAGAAGAATACCTGATGTGCTGTTTCCACAAAAGCGGTTCGCGATTCGGGTCTAAGATCGCCGCGTTGCCGAGCAAAGCAAAGCAAAAGCGCTATTCGCGAGCCAATCAAATGCAAGCAGTATCATGTCAATTCCCAAACATTCGTTTGCATTCGCGCCTCAGCAGGATTCAGCATTAATTCTCGTGCATTCTCTTGCCAACCATCGCTCGGATCGCTGTGATGCCACTGTTCGGCTCGAAAAAGCGACCATCTTAACATCTCTGTCAAGACTGTGTCCTTCAATTTACGCTCATCACTTCGCTTCAACCCTTCCACATAATCACAATCCATCGGAACTGCAACACTTTGTTCACCTCGAAGCCGCGTCTCAATGCGCGAGGGACAAGGTAGATCAAGATCAAGATCAAGATCAGCCAGTAACCCAGTGCACGATCCAAAGGTCCATTTTCGTGCCACTCCACCATTTTGCAGACTAACCAATGTCTGAATTACTCGATGGCTGTAATCAGATTGCAATGAGCGGAAAGCCATTGGAGATAGTGAAATTCGCTGCTGTTCAGCGATCGATGACGATGTCACCGTTGGGCAACTTGTGTGACCAGCGAACTGCTTTGATGAGGCTCTAGCCAAGGAGACTCAAGCTCGCAATAGAACCAAGCAGAGCGTCCACTACGAAAAATACAAGCTGACAGATATCCGGTAAGAATCATCAATGCTTGCCGGAATGGCGCTCAAGATCAGCAACATTGGTTACTTGGCAAAAATTCCCCACAATGGGTTAGTGCTCTGATCAAACAGGACGCGTCGATGTTTCTGCTAAAACTTTAGGAAATAAGCTAATTTTTTATATCTGATTCATTTGAAGAGACTGCAACTGAAAGCTCGTAATGAGCACAGCACAGAGATCACGTGATGTCATCAGTCGAAGATCTGAAGTCTATCGGAGTGCGGGAGTCGAGTTGGGATAGTGTAGGTCGGCCCCGTGAATCAATCAAGCCCAATACAACGACACAACCGTCAATGAAAGACAGTTATACTGTCGAATTAGAGTGCTAATACCGATTTGCGCGATGAGTGGTAGCAACAATGCGATGCCAAGCGTTGTTTACAAGGCCGCAGCCCATAATTTGAAGCTACATTAGCTTTCAACATTGCTGAATAATAGCTGGCATTTGCGGGAGCTATTGACGAGCTGTTATTTTGTTCATGATAACGAGTACCGACAAGGTCTTCAAGAAGAATAGTATGAGCTTCTGCTGTGGGAAAGTCCTCGCGCAGCACGTAAGGTCGCGTGCAGGTTCGCGGCATCGCGTTCCTTCGCTACCACTGAACACGTGAGTTAATCTTCTAGTCGAAACACTAAACTACAAGTTCGGGTGGAACAGCAGGAGTCACTCGCCTTGATACGGCATCATATGGAAAGAGATGGAACCCAGAGCCAGGAATCTGCATATGTTAGTTAGGAGCGGTGATTATGCTGCCTCCCTGATGAAGCCTATTCGGGCACACTTCATCAATCTCGGAAAGCTCAATGACAAGGAATCTGTAATCTGCATACCGATCCACGAATGAACAGGGCACGCGCCGGAAAACCATAGTTGCATCAGTAAAATAGTGCCAACTCTGTGGATGGGGTTATGGAGAAAGAGAAAGGCAAGACCAAGATTAAAATTATGCACGTCCGTTTCAGAGGCGAAGGCCGGAACCTTGCCGCGTTTGGGCATTCCCCACATAACGATGCAAGAATGATCGAGGAACATGAGGTGAGCTTCACTTTGTTCATATTTAACAGCCTGCTCGCGTAACAAGAAATTTACGAAAGACTCGCAAGTGGAATGCAATATCGTCCCGAACGGGGTGGACGGTCATCACCCATACTTTCACACAACGAAACGGACGTCATTGTTCATAGTGGTATAAATTTGAACCACTGCCACCTCAGAAACCCTTATAGATGAAATGAACAACAACAGAAGATCAGTCTCCTCAGATTTGCAATTGTTCTCGTCTCCGGTGAGGCCAGGACCACTCCATACCACTACTCAATGAGAGCTGGCGGCTTCAATCTTTGCTTGCTCAAACTCTCAGCTCCAAGCTCGCTCACGTCGATTTACACCTTTGCATATGACTCATGCTGAGTAGCTTGATCGTCATATTTGAGATGGTAGAGATCAGGACAGACGGCAGATTTCTGAAACAGCAACCATCTTTTGCACCACCATGGAAGAGCAGTCCCCCATTGGTACTTGGCATGCTGCCGAGTGGGTACGGCAAACACGTAGTCGAGTTCTTCCAGAGTACGCTCCTTCGTTTCAGGCAAGAAACTGAAGATGAGGAGCAGAGCGATAACGTTGAGAGCTGCGTAGAACCCGAAAGAGCCAGACGGTCCAAATGCCTGCAGCATCCTGGGAAAGGTGAGTGACAAGACCGCAGCCCAGAAGTTATTGGTAGCCACGGCCCAGGACATACCGACCTCACGATGTGAGAGAGGGAAGCATTCGGCCGAGTAGACGAACGCGCAAGGTCCTTCTCCAGGTGAATAAAAGGCGACAAAGATGAAGATGAACAGTGCAATGAGCCCCAAGTGTGCGGCACTGTCTTCGGGAACGTAAAACGACATCCCCGTAGCAAGAAGAGTCCAAAACATATTCGGGAAAGTACTCAGGAGTAGAGTCCGTCGGCCCCAACGATCAATGGTGTAGAGGGCCGGAATCGCAAAGATGAACATGGTCATGCCAAAGCCCCACGATACCAGTAAGGCGACAATCTGGCTAGAGCCAGCTTGAACAAAAATCGTTGAGGAATAGAATGCAACGATGTTGACTGTGACAAATGGGTTAGCGAAATCTACCGAACGTGCAGGGTGAACTCACTGCCACACATCTGCTGTGCAATCATAATGATACCAGAAGCTTGAGTCGCGCGCCTAACACGTGGGACTTTGAAGAGCTCCACAGAGCGAGTGAGGAAGTTGTCCTTCTCAAATCCCTTCTCTTCCAACAGGACATGCTCTGCTTCCAGTTGTGCATGGATGTAGTAGAGATCTCGTGCAGCTTGCAGAGGCGTGTTACGGACTCGCAAGAGCGATCGATAAGCTTGCGCATGCTTTCCCTTCTTGATTAGCCAGCGGGCTGACTCAGGAACAAAATAGATGCCGATGATCAGAGGCACGGCTGGGATAAAGGCAGATCCGAGCTGAAGTCTCCAAGTGATGGGTCCGGAGTCGAACACCGCGAGATTGGCAGAGAAACCAAGCATGATGCCGAACGCAACCCACATCTGCCAGGACATGACCAAAGCACCACGGATGTTAGCAGGGGCGTTTTCTGCGGAGAACACCGGAACTGTAACCTCCTTGAGACCCATACCAATACCAAGAAGGATGCGGCAGGCCAGGATCTGTGGCCAGGATTGCGCGAGAGCCTGACCAATGGGTGCCAGCAAGCTGAAGATACCACCGACGAAGATCGCTCCGCGTCTTCCTATGTAGTCGTTGACGGGGTCTGAAAGCCAACAAGCACTCCGGAAGAGTCAGCATATACTCGGAAACTATGAGCAGTGTACTTACAAGAGTGCTATTGCCATGTAAGGCGCAGAGTTGATTGCACCAATAATCCAGGAGTTCATCTCGCAAGAACCGTTTGCTTCGCACTGCGAGCCAGTGTCTGCAATGTTGAATTCTTGAGGGAAGGACAAATTGGCTCCGTTGGACCCGGTTTGATCCCAGCCCTGAATAGCAGCACCAATACTGTTGAGCGCAATGACGAAGTACAAGGTCTTTGGATGGTGCCAGCGACGAGTTTTTTCCTCGGTCAGGGCTCGAACTTCCTCTGCGCTCAAGTCTTCGATATCATTAATGCTGTCGGGGTTCTGCGCCACCAGAGCGCCTTTCTTCAATAAGTCCATAGCGTCAGTAAGCTGATGTTGGTGTGCATATTTCTCAACATCTGCCATGAGCTCATGCTTAGGGATCCCAACAAGAGGATTCTTAATCCTGACGCTTGTCAGTTTTTGATACTCCATCGTAGCAGGAGTCTCCTTACTCTCCAGAGGTGTTAGTCGTCATCTCAGCGACACTCTTGCGACGCCGTTCGGGGTCTGTATAGATTGAACCTCGGTGGTCGTAGGCGCTGTGGCGCCTAACGGAGTCGACATGGCTCGAACTGACCGTGAATTAGCCAATATTTTCTCGAAGTGACGGAAGAACGTCTTCGAGGTCGCACCTAGTTGATATATCTTTGTCTGCCATCTTGATTTCTGATGCTCGGATTGTTCGATGATGGAGTGCTTGAAGAGCTATGGTTTTCTCGAGGAAGGCCAGGCCAGATATATATAAGTCCTCACTGGAACAACGGAGGCACCAACGGGGGATAGCTAGCATTTGAACGGTAAAAATGTGGAGAGTCCCAAATCTAACGGTTAGCCTGAGGGTCAAGTGTATCTCCCGGGAATGGCTTGGCGCGCTTCGGGGCATGAGTCCGAGCCAGGATAGTCATTTCGCCACAAGAACGACTCGCTACGGACGAGGAAATGTGGACTCGACCAGCAAGCGGCTGCAGTCGCAGCATATTGCGAGCTATTACACACAGCTCCTCGAAATTATAAAGCTCATTGAAGCAAATTCGCGCTGAAAAGATTCGCGGAGCGAACCGCAGAAAGCACTCTCATTGCAGCAATGCACTTATCATCTTTGCTCGCAGAGGCACCATAGCTGTAGATTGATACCAGTGAATTTCAACATCGCGTCGAAATATGCTCGCCTGTATCACAACGTCTTCATTACTTCGCTCATATCTGACGAACGTCCTGACGTTGCAGAGACTTCTAAAAGTGCTGCCAAATCCGTCAATTCGCGCACGAACATCAATAGAGTCGGCAATAATTGCATGTCTCGAACGTGAGAAAGCTGAAGCTGCAGGACAGCATCGGCTCTAGCTATGGGGCAACTAAGGGTCAAGTGATTAGTCCGAAGCAGCCTTGCTAGCTCGATGCGAGGAGCGCACAAAAGGTTGGCTCGACAGGTTGCGGAGTCCAGACCGAACAGTGCCAACCTCAAGATTAGTCAAGCTTTCGTACTTGACCTCAAAGATCTCGGATGGTCATGAGGCAAAAGTACGACGGTCAAAAGATTGAGCTTTGACAAGAGGTGGTATTCGGCAACGCCAACTAGTGGTTAGCTCCAGCATGCAGATCTAATTCCTCGGAGCCAAGCCCCGAGACGTGTGATACTCTATAAGGTTAGCCCTCCAAATGCGCTGAGTGAATGAAAGCGCAGGCGTAGTCACGCGCCTCCATCTCAGGTTCTGCTCCGTTAACAGTGTCTGGGTCTAGCTTTTTAAGCATCCACAGCGTACATGGCGGCATCAAGCTTCTCAGGGCTTCAGCGATAGTCAGTCACAGAGCAATCTTTGCGAAGTCTGTCATGTTACCGAAGGACGTTGCTCCCAGCTGCTTAGCTTTCAACGCTGGACTCTATTAAGCCTACCCCATCATGTAAACAGAAGACGTAATCAGTGCGATTATTGTTATACTAAAATGTCATTGCTTACGATGAGATCAGGGTCTTTTTCGAAGAAAACCTCACAGTCACACAAGTGACGTGCAACCATGACATGAAGCAATGCTTTTTGGGTTAATGGCATGCCGTTTCAGGCAGATAGAATTATTGGTGTACGATGCTACCAGAAGTTCTGATCAAATTCTCAACAATAAATCTTGGTAAGTCTAACTCCTACAAATATAACATTCCGCCATTCGCACAGATGACGTCGCCTGTGACCCAGCGAGACCTCTCTTCGCAGAGGAACAGGATAATGTCAGCAATATCCCGAGGTCTCCCACAACGCGGCGCAGCTGGAACCTTCTTATTTTGTTCTTCCATACGCTGCAGGTGAACTGGGCCAGCTGCACGATACATGTCGGTATCGACAGGGCCCGGATTGACAGCGTTCACAGTGACTCCATACTCATGACCGAGCTCAGTTGCCCATACTCTCGTCAACCCTTCCACGGCGGCTTTCGTTGCTGCGTAGACTGTCTGTGTCGCATAACCCCCCCTTGCTGATATAGAGGATAGATTGACGATACGCCCGCCTCGACTGATGTGTGGTAAGACTTTCTGGGTCATAAATATCACCGCGCGAACATTGATGCTCATCAAGCGCTCATACTCCTCGATCGTTATGTCCTTGAGGAGCGTGTTTTGTCCCAGACCAGCATTGTTGACCAGGATGTCGACGCGTTCGGCATCGAAAGTTTTGAGAGTAGCTTCAAGCAAAGTGGACGGCGCATCGATGTCAGCCATGTCGCATCGTACAGAAGCTGCGTGACCTCCACGAGACTTGATGTCTCTCACTAAAGCATCAGCGGCGCTTTCCGATGAGGAAGAAACATAATTGAAGGCTACCTGTGCAGAATTTCGTCAGCTTGATTCTCAATGATGAAGATGCCTCGTCGTGAATCGACATACCCAGGCGCCTTGTGCTGCCAGAGTTTGCACAATTTCTGCTCCTATACCCCTGGCTCCGCCCGTTACGATAGCTACCTTATTCTTAAGCGACATGTCGATACAAACGGCTGTCGTCCTTCCTTATGGTCCCGGTTACTAGTTCACCACATTTTCATGGTGAATGAAGGAATTGCGATGCTTTAACATGAAAGTTCCTGAGGAAGCACATCCTGTTCAGGCTTCAGTGCCGCTGTAGGATACCCACCATGCGGCGCGAAAGCGGGTTTTCGGAAGAGTGTGATAGTTTGCTTCGGACAGGTATGGCGAGCTGCGATTCAACCAATGTAGCTGGCCTTTACCAGTGTTCCTACATGCAAGATGTGGATTGAGATGTGTTGCTGACTTCCTCGGGGCCGCGCGCCGAGAGCTGCGCTCGGTGGATCCACCGACCTCAACAGGATCTCATCTGCGCTCGGTCCGCTTACTCTAGAAGGTTTGCACGGACTTCTCGACCTACACTGGGAGTAGCTATGAACATGAAGCGCTTCCAACATATATCAGGAGTCTGCAACATGTATTCGAACTGCACCATCAAGATTAACTTCACATCCCTTGACTGGGCTTCAGCAATACGCACCGAAGATATCAAAAACGCTCACCGCCTACCATGGGTCTATCTAACGGCATCAGCGACATTACAAACCGAAAACCTGAAAATGTGGGCGTATTCACCAATCCAGCTCACGAGCTCTACCTGAAGTCGGGGCCAGTGCCCAAGCCTGGACCAGGGCAGTGTCTCATACACGTTCGTGCAACAGGCATCTGCGGCTCCGACGTACATTTCTGGAAGAAAGGACACATTGGGGACATGGTTGTCGTTGGCGAGAACGGACTCGGCCACGAAAGTGCCGGCGTTGTCATCGATGTAGGCGAGGGCGTGACGCGGTACAAGCGAGGTGAGAACTATCAGCGCCCTTCAAACACATTGGACTGACCAAGATCATAGGTGATCGTGTTGCGCTCGAATGTGGAGTGCCCTGCATGCGAGCGACTTGCGATTTTTGCCGGACGGGACAATATAACGCCTGTCCTGACGTTGTCTTCTTCTCAACTCCTCCATATCACGGAACATTAACGCGATATCACCTCCATCCCGAAGAATGGTTACATCCTCTTCCTGATACATTGAACTTCGAGGAGGGTTCCCTCCTGGAGCCTCTATCGGTTGCCCTTGCGGGAATCGACCGATCTCAGATCCGCCTCGCAGATCCTCTTGTCATATGCGGCGCAGGACCAATTGGCTTGGTGACACTCCTCGCGGCCAATGCAGCAGGTGCTAATCCAATCACCATCGTGGATCTGGACGTCAATCGGCTTGAGGCTGCGAAGAAGCTAGTCCCTCGCGTTCGAACTGTTCATGTCGGAATCGGCGACAAACCCAAAGACACTGCTCAGAAGGTCAAGGAAGTACTGGGTTGTGAAGCAAAGCTCGTCTTCGAATGCACTGGCGTTGAATCCAGCGTCCAATCAGCGATTTATGTAAGTATCCCGCATGCTCCTGAAGATGATCTTGTGATTACTGACACTCCAATAGTCATGTCGCTTCGGCGGCATGGTCTTCGTCATCGGCTGTGGCAAAGACTTCCAAACCATCCCATTCGCTTACATGTCTGCACGCGAGATCGACCTGAGATTCCAGTACCGCTATCGAGACACATATCCAAAAGCGATCAGCCTCGTCAGCGCCGGACTCATTGACCTGAAGCCTCTGGTTACACATCGCTTCTCACTGGAAGAGGGGGAGAAGGCCTTCAAAACCGCATCAGATCCCACGGCACGGGCGATAAAGGTGCAGATATTGGATGAGTAGCGTTTATCCAGTAATCTAGCGACCTCATCTGCAGATGCAGCCAAACTTCGGAAAGGAGCGGAATATCTCACTCTTATGACGGAATCTGCCCACTGCGACTAGTTTGAATTTGCCTGAAGCGTACCACTCACAAACAAGTTCTACTGTTCGCCGAGCGGGAGATTCGATAACCAGCGTGGAGGTGAAGGCTCCTGAGGCACCACCATATCTGCCCAGGACTCATTCCACAACTATGCAACTTCCATCCTGATAGGTTCATTGAAAGCTAGGAAAGTGGAATCTGGTGTCGTTGGGACGAGGCCTACAAGCATTAATCAGCTTAATTCTGACCGATGGCTTCGTGGAGGACGGGCGTTGGATTAAAATATTGTCTTACCCATGATTTTATCAATGATCTGTGCTGCACGTGTGCCTGTGGGCTCTGAGGATCCGATACATTCCAATGTTGTTTTTGCATTCTCGATTTGCCGCCTCCAAGTCATTGCTGATGCATGCTGCGGCTCGTACAGCAGGCAAGTGACATGGACGAACACTGCTGTAACCAACCAGTAGCAAGCATACCATACAAGCGATCCATGATGACTCCTTGATTTGCTCAAAAATGTAAGTATTGACAAGATACACTCTTCAGCGGCGTAGAAGCAGCGACTTTCAAGTGCCTTAGGGTCAGTGAAATCGAGAGTCTTCCGCTGTTTGATATGTTCGAGAAGAAAAGGCCGGTGAATAATGATACGTAGATGCATGGAGCGCCAAAGAAGGACCATGCGCGGTACAGCGTAAATGTCAAACCCAGAAATACAGTAGTCCTCGCGCATGTAGTAGGGGAGCGATGCTGCCCACTGCATTACTTCTTCTCCTAACGCGAGCATTGTCGAGCGGTCAGGAATGTGTTTGTCGACGAGTTTCTCGTTTGCCAAGTTACCTATTCTAGCAAGCTTTGTCTGCCAGATAAGGCTGGACGTGACCGTTGGCCCGCCTTGGGAAGAGGGTATTTCGTCCAAGTCTACAGCCAAATCACTGTCATTGAGGTTTCGAGGCAACTTAGTGCTGATGCCGCCTAAGTTGAGGGTCGGTCGACCGAAAGTGAGACGGGCTCCTGAGTCGAAAATAAATAGTGTCCACCATACCCGACGGCGGATCTCCATGGTGAAAGCGGTGACGGCCGGACCTGATAGGTCTCTGTGCAGGCCGATACCTTGTGCCATGTTCATAGCTATGCCTAAGAGCGTAAAGCCGCTGTTGGGCCTATTGCGTTTCTGCAGATAATTTGCTAAAAGGGCAAATGCCTGTACAAGGAACAGAGTCCCCCTCTGCAATATGTCCCACGATAGGTAATTGGAAGCTTCGCGATAGAAATGTATATCGGCGTTCTGACTGCAAGAGTCGCCAGAAGCGGCACCGATTGCTAGAACTGTGTTGAGTAGAACTGGCCAAGAGCCGTCTTTAGGCTTTGGCAGAGCGCCTAGAGCGGGTTGTGTTAGTGACGCACATGATAAGCTAGGTGCAGGTGACCCCTACCCATAAGTTGTGCCCGGAAATAACCTTCATGTAGAATAGGATAGGCGCAGTGATAGTATCTAAAATACCAATCGATGCATTGGTTGGCAAACTGTGGCGATTTCAGAACATGGTCCGATATTTCTGGCTGTGGTGATAATTGTCGTGATAGGTCATCGCTGGGAGACAAGTATAGGACTGATATGGACTGGAGCTTCCGCAGCAAGGTATTGCCAGTCTGTGGCCCCATATATCCGATGCCTTTCCAGTTCATGGACAGAGAACCGATACCATCAGCAACTTCCGCCACATCTACTGACTCGTCCCAGTCAAGGGTGTCAGCATCCTCGTATTCCGAGTCCGGAGGCGATATAGAAGGAGCCTCGGCGGGCAAGGTGTCTTGCGGTGCAAGGACAGCTTCGTTGAATGCAGAAGTGTCTATCGCATTTGCTTTAGCGTCCGAAGTCGGAATATCAGGTATAGTATCCATAGACCGTTGATTCTCGACTGCACGAACAGCCGCAGACAGCTCTACATCTGGCAAGAATTGCTTCCAGACTGTCTCAAAGACGTGCAAGCGCTTCTGGAGCTGGGTCAAGCGTCTGATGATTGTCAGGATTATGTCCATTAAAATTCAGACAGACCATGCACAAGGGTATGACTTACCTTTCTGCCTGAGCCAGGCGGCCATGTGAGGCCGTATACTGACAGAGAGCTCCGTGACGCACGCAATTCTGGCACGGGCTTTCGCCTGTGCATCGCACTTTGCGGCGTTTGCAGATATCGCAAGCTCTCCTCTTTACGTCACGGTTGGCCGAGTCATAGGGCACGGAACAATTGTTTGAGGCCATGGCTGAGGCAGTGGTGGTCCGAGCATATTTGACGAGCGAGATAGATTTCGCAAAACCTGGTATCACTGAACAAAGTGGGCCTTATAGCGTCCTCCTTCCGCCAGTACGATTCAACATAAAGCATTTTAAGGTGACGACTATGTGAAACACTTCTAAATCGCGGTGTGTAAGAAACGCCACTAAAGCTTTGGAGCTCGCTTAGTCACCGGCTTCACGTGCCACAAAGTCACATGCATAGATGAGGTCAGAGAAAGTGTCTCAATCATGAAGTTGTCGCATCTGTGCGCAAACTCCACTTCCCAGAAAGTCGCGATTTTGAGAGGTCATGGTCGCCGCGGCTAAATTCATACAGATTGTTCGCACCATGCTACCATCATTATTCCAAGCTTGGCTGACGACTCGCATCGCCTGTCCACTGCGGGGAAGCTCCTAAAATTCACCGAGCGTCACTCGAGGATCAAATTCACGGGCCCCTTCAGGCGGCGCAGTCATTCACACAGGGCCCGGTTTTGAGGCGGTGGAGCCTGCACCAGCATGCTCAGCCGGGCGTTGTGCTTGCAACGTCCGTTTGTGGTTAGGAAGATTTGCCAGAACCGAAGGCTCGGTGCTTGCGTCCGAGAGCCCTTTTGACGCGGAGATTGTCAAAAAGCTAATGCCCGCGACCCATGACTGCACCCCATGGTATTACTTTAGATCACTGAGACGCAACTTGACACAACAATTACGGACTGGAAGCCATGATGAGGCTTTCAGCTCGCAACCTCCTCGCCTTTATGTGACTAGCAGTCAACAGATCCAGTGCAGCTGGTTTCACCTGTACACTACTAAGCCAAAGCCAGCCAAGAAATGCCTTCTATTAGACCTCTATTGATTGCGGAGGCGGATGCCACCTTTTCGCAGGCCGCTATTTCACAAGGAAAATCAAAGATGTTGCAAATGCACGTCAGAGATACTTCTGAAGACCAGTGTGGAAAGCTCAACCGTGGCGTGCATGGGTTGATCGTAGAAGCATGGGGTCAAGGATTTATGATCGGTGCAGTGATCATTCTTCTCTTCCTGACGCTAGCTAGCATGAGGAGCAAGGTGTTGCTTCACAAATTGATTCTAGCTGAGGTAAGGCTATAGCTCTCGACAGTCACTCTCGCTGACGTTAGGTTCAGCTGGCTTTGGCAACCCTTCATGGAACCTTCATCTTCGTGTCACGTCCTGCGCAGCCCTGGTACACAAGCTCCACCGCAGTGCTCTTGTATATTTCCTACAACATGCACAATGTCATTAATTGGCTGAAAATCAAGCCCTTTCTCTCACGGTGGGGAAGCTGGGTATATATCGGTTCTGTCGTCCTGGTCTGTCCATATTGGATCGCTGAAGCATACCTCAACTTCGCTTACAACAACGATCTTGGTACCACCTACTTTCGCCAAACAAGACCTTGGGAAGCCTTCTGTCGCGAGCCGTGGTGGATCTTCACCACAATATACCTAATTTATACCATCAAGGAGAGTTACGACTACGGGCTAGTAGCGCTCGTGAAAGCGAGCAGTCGGTTTGGCATACTGATTTTGTCTATGGCACTATCCATCGCATTCATCCTCATCGATGTGGTGGAAGTGGCAACCGGATCTTCAGCATGCGCAGGCAAGAATCCGTATTGGAAGGTACGTTTGAGCGCCCTCTCAAACCGGTGGTTTTCCCTACGACTAACAGGAGTATAGCTGGCGCTGGTGTTCAAATGTGCTGCAGATGCAGTCTTTCTAGACGACTTTAAGTCTGTGCTGGATCGTCTAACGGTTCGCACGAAGGGCGTATTAGGACAAACGCAACGCCCTGGTTCCCTCACCAACGGCAACGACGCAGTCGAGATGATTCCTCAAGAACAGAGACGGTCGACTCCAAAGCATCCATACGAACATCTTGAGATAACATGATGGCCTTGCGGGAAGAGCCGGTACAGCTACGAGCACAGACACAAGGAACATGGTCATTAAGCCTCAAAGTGGTTATGCGCGGCATGCTTCCACCGTCAACCGTACGCCGCGCCAAAGCTCCGCTTTCAGCATCCTCTATCACAAGCGCCAGATAAATTCAGCAACCTGGGACTGCACTATTAGCAATCCGCATGACACCAGGAAGACTTGTATATTATCTGTTCTAGCCATCGTTCTCAGGCTAACGACACCTAGACCAGCCTGGATGCCTGATGTTGATTACAAGGACAATTCCAAAGCGTAAACAAGGAAGACATCGAGCAGAAAAATTGCGATGTCTCAATCGCTCTGGAGATCTCAGACAATCTATACAACGAGAAGGCACCTAGAACCCCTGGTGCCTCGCATTCGCCCTATACGCCTTGCTCACTTCCATCAACTCTTCATGCGTACCCTGTTCAACCACTCTCCCGTCCTCAAGGTAGAATATCACATCAGCATTCCTAATCGTGTTCAACCTATGTGCGATAGCAATGATAGTCATCCCTGTCCGTTGTCTCGCCTCTTCCAACCCATCCTTAAACGACTTCTCACTCTCCGCGTCTAGCGCACTCGTTGACTCATCGAGCAACAGTAAGCGAGGTCTGCGTAACAGCGCGCGTGCAATAGCAAGACGCTGCTTCTGGCCGCCACTAAGTTGTGTCCCTCCTGTGCCTACTTCGGTATCGTAGCCATCGGGCAGTGCGGCGATGACCTCATGGATGTTGGCTATGCGGCATGCTTCTTCTATTTCGGCGTCTGTTACGGATTGCTTTGATTGGGCCCCGAGAGAGATGTTGAAGCGGATGCTGCCCTCGAAAAGTACGCTGTCTTGTGGGACGAACGCGATTTGATCTCGAAAAGACGATGGTGCATACGCAATGTCATTGTCGTCGATGGTAAGCGTGCCGTTATCGGGTCGGTACATTCTTTCGAGCAGGGCTACGACTGTGGATTTTCCGGCTCCGCTCGGGCCGACTAGAGCTGCGAATTGACCTGGGTGAATGCTGAACGAGAGATTTTGAAGGACTTGAACTGTTGGACGTGCTGGGTAGGAGAAAGAGACATTGGTGACAGAGATGCTGGCGCCAGTGGTAGAGGAAGAAATTACCTCTGTGTTCAAGGCTGTCTTCTCGAGATCATCCTTAGGGCGAGGAGCGATAGCTTCGGAACCAATGCTTATGACGTTCACAACCCGGCGGACGGCGGTGAAAGCTCTGGTGACATCTGGCGCAATGGTGAACAGTTGGCCCCACAGCTGAGCGCTTACCAGCAGAGCTACAAGTACGATGAAGAACTGGACTTGCGAATACTCCCCTGCAATGACCAATTTTGATCCCCACCAGTACGCGAGAGCATAGATGAATGTTGGAATACCATACGCAAGAGCTAGCCACATATTGGCGTACAAGCTCCGCTTCGTTGTCTCCTTGTTTGGTGCTTTTAGCGATCGTCGGTACGTTCGTAAGACTTCCTCTTCTAGAGAAAAAACCAATACAGTTCTGATTGATTCGACAGCCTCGACTGCAATGCCGACCGATTTTGTGAATGCTTCCTGGTGGCGAGCTGCGAACCTTGCCAAGGTGATCAACTGCATTGATCCTGCGCCCATAATGAGTGGCACGGCTGCAAGACAGACCAGTGCAATCTTCCAGGCCAAAGCGTGCGTTAGGACGATCGCCGCTATGAGATTGACCAAGATAGAGAGTATTGTACCCACCGTTGAGCCTGTCAGACCACCAATGGCGTTTCCATCGGACGTGATCAAAGCAAGTAAAGAGCTCGGTGATCGATTTTCTGACTCGTGCCAACGAAGATCCTGTTCCAGCAAAGATTTGAATAAGTGCACTCTCACCTCCTGTAGCACCCTCTCAGCCACAAGACCAAAGCCAGACCAACTTACAATATTTGCGAAAAACTCGATTATTCCTAGTACGAAAAACATCAGAGCGAAGAAGTTTCCTGAAGATTTGATGCTGCTCGGCGAGTTGCAAGATGAAAGTGCGCCGATGGTATTTCCGAAGATGGTGGCTGAAGCGGAGTACGTGCCACCTACCACTATGACCGCAATTAGAGCAATAAAGAGCACAAGGAAATGTGGTCTGAATAGTGGCGAAAGTACACTTAGTATGGACGAGGGTGGGCGTGCACGATCGATGTCGCTATCCTCCTTTAAGGCGCAGGGTGAGCCGTCTGGCTGCTGCTTCTGTTCTTCTGGACGCTCGCCCTTCTCTTTGAATGACAATTCTGGCTTTGACGACGCCTTGTCTCCAGAAATAGAGGATTTCAAAGATGTTTCATCTTTCTGGTACGTCTGCTCTTCTTCGTTGCTCTGCAAGCGCGTGAGGTCTGCATAGTCGCCCTTTCTGCTGAGTAGATCGGCATGAGTGCCCTGCTCAACTAGCTCACCAGCCTTCATGACGATAATGTTGTCGGCTTCCCTTATGGTTGAAAGTCGATGTGCGATAGTAATCGTCGTTCGTCCCTTGCTGGCCTGTTTGAGCGCTGCCTGAATCCGGCACTCGCTCTTCGAGTCTAATGATGCTGTAGCTTCGTCCAGAATGAGAATTTCTGGATCCTTGACCAAAGCACGAGCCAGTGAAATTCTCTGCTTCTGACCTCCACTGATCAGTGTGCCCTTGGAGCCAACGATGGTACCATAGCCATGGTGTAGCTTGGTAATGAAGTTATCTACATCTGCAAGCACAGCTGCTTGCTGAACGAGTCTAACAATCTCAACGACATCTTTACCACGAGCTTGAGCGGTCTTCAGAATATTCATTCCGTCCTTTAAATGGGCAGCAACGTCGGCGAGGACTCCGGATTGGACTGTTGCCTCCAGGTGAGGATATTTGCGCGAGTTAATCAGACCAAGTGCGATATTCTCAAGAATTGAGCGATCGAACAAGGAAGGCTCTTGCTGCACTAGACTCATGAAGCTGCGCAGATATCTGATATTGAAATCTTTGATGTTGTGCTGGGCAAGCACCAACTTCCCCTCAGATGGGTCGTATAACCGCAACATGAGGTTCGCAAGTGTTGACTTACCGCTCCCAGAAAGACCCACGATGGCTGAATGCTTGTTGGGTGGGAACTGGAGATTCACTTTGTGCAGGACGTCAATTTCTGGCCTTGATGGATACGCAAACGTAACGTTTTGCAATTCAATCATTGGTGAGTATGTTACCGGTGTCTTGAGACCTTCCTCGTCATGGCCAAGCGCTGAGCTGTGTTGAACATTATTTTCAATTTTCGCATGTGCAGACTGAGCCGCACCAAAGATCTGCAAGAAAGGTGCCACTGTGCTGAGGATGACGGTCGCATCGATAAGGATGAAGATGACGGTATAGATTGTGCCAACAGTGGTTCCGCCCGTATTCATTGCAATGGCATCGGCAACCTGTCGTGATCCTTGCCAGTATGCTAACGCATTCGATGAATATGCAATGAAGTAGAGTAAGCCGGCCTGAATGGAAGTGGCGACGGCCTTTCGAGATCCTGCCAACCTTGCCCCTCTCAAAATTTCTGAGAAACGTGCTTCGAGCCTTGAATTTGCTCCGAATGCATGGACAATCATGATATTTGAGAGAGATTCAAGGGCAATCGACGATGCAGATGAGACTTTGGCAGACATAGCTTCAGTGTACTTGCCAATGTAGTGGCCGCCAACTAGTGACATGAAGAGGAAGGCCGGTACCAGCGAGACGAGCATTCCACCGAGCGCTGGATTTTTGATAAATGCAATTGTGTAAGCGGCAACGAAGAATGAAACAGCATTCAGTACAATACCGACCTTCTCAGACGTGCCCTGCTGGATAGTGGCTATGTCGGCGTTGAGCTGCGATGAGACCTCGCCAGGAGATAGCTTGTCAAAAAAAGATACATCTTTGTGCAGGAGGCTGCGGAAGTATCGTTCTCTGATTCGTTGTGCCAGTCGTTCTCCGAACAGATTCCAAGTCACGATGTAGATGTAAATCAGAACTAGGTTCGCAATGCCGATGTAGACAACTGTCAGTACCTTGTTGTTGATGTCTGACTGGTAATCTGAAGAGTTTGAGGTGTAATTCGAGGCTACGTCGCAGTTTGCTGAGTTCAAATCATCTATGAGCTGGCCAAACAAAATCCCAAGCACAGGAAAAGGTATACCAGATGCGACGGCAGTAACAATGCCAACGATGAGGAGGCCTAAATCTTGCAGCGATGGCTCGGCAGAAACAAGAAGCCTCGCGAAGGCTGAGAGTCTTCCAAAAGACTGATATTTGTCAGCTGAGTATGTAGTATGTTATCCAAGACCTACTTGTTGAATCTTGCCCATGCTGAGCTCCTTCACGCCACGCTATTGATACTGGCGGTCGCATATCATCTGTTTGTTTTGGATACGTACCTCAGGACTGAGTCGCTTGCTTGGCCAAACATTAGCTAAGCAGTTCTTCAAGTCATCTCGACATAACACGATGCTTGCACGTGACCAGTTCACAGCGGCACAAAGTCGAATGTCGGCAAGCGCGCGACAAAATTGCGGAAAGATCGGAGGGTCACGATGTGTGAGGATTTGCTGCAGCGACTTCGGCGGACAGTACAAGATTGGTGGAGCATCAAAGTGACCAGCTTTGACCCCGATATCGTGCGAAGTCCACAATTCTTACACCAGCTCTGTTGCTCGCCATGTCGGCGATCACTTGTTGTGAAGATTCGGCAGCAATCGGAAGTTGCATCGGCAAGACGCATGGGTAAGGTTACAGCAAAATGTGCTATCCATGCTGCTACGAAATGCATTTTGGCTCGCTAAGTTGATGCGGTGATGATGAAATTTGGCTGTGAGAGGAACGAAGACGTGCGGAGACAAACACAAAGCTAGGAGAGTTTGCTTGGCATCAAAAACTAACCGCATTTTACCAGTCGTCATCTTATCTGATGAAAATTTTCATCGAACTAAAGAGCTCCCGTCCCCCGTCGCTGCAGGGATCACCGTTAGAGCTTCCAACTTGCTCCTCCACGCCAATGCGTCATTACACTTAGAATGTAATAGCTTGTAAGAAATTGAAAGTGAAAATTATCGGAGTGACTGACAACTACCAAACCTTGTTGCGACCCTCTTTGTTGCATAATCTGATCAACAACCCTGCACTATGACGATGTCGGTCACCACAGTAGCTTTGCGGACTGCTTCGTGTATTTATGTGGCGTAGAAGAGACATCTGCGGTGCGAATTGAGCAGAGGAGCTCGAATTGTGGAAAAGCGAAGCGGAGGGCGACTCGGGCAGAACAGGACCATGTCTTCCAGGTCTCAGACACATACCTCTTGTGCTAGCTCCCATCACATGATCAGGCATTCCTCAGGTCACACCAAACTCATAGAATGCGGCGATGAATATTTGGCTAGAGGCATAGGATGAATACCAGTCTACTATGGCTCAATCTCAACTAAAACAAGAGCATCACGATGTTGTCTGCATTGGCTTTGGGCCGGCCGCCATCTCAATTGGCATTGCACTCAGAGAAAGTGACCACCCAGACACTGACATCGTCTTCCTTGAAGAAGACTCTAAATCAACATGGCGGCCACTTGGAGACATGCCAGGTCATGTCCACATGGGTTCGAGCTTCCTGAACGACCTTGTCACACTTGAGAACCCTCGATCAAGCTTCACCTTTATAAAGTTTCTTCATCAGAAGAAATTGCTGGTCAGTTTCACGAATCTGTCGTCGATGCAGCCTTCAAGAGGACTATTTGAGGGCTACCTGAAGTGGTGTGCAAAGCAATTCGATCCTGTTATCAGGCATGACACGAAGGTCCTTTCTGTCGAGCCAGCATATTCTGCCAACAGAAAGATCAGTAATTGGAATGTCTTCACCACAAACCGAGCAAACGGCCAACGCAGCATCTTCACAGCCGCCAAAGTGGTGCTATGTCTGAGTCAACAGCCCTACGTGCCATCAATACTATCGGAGCCGCGCCTGCAATCATCCGTGGTGCACGCATCACGAAGCATGACCCAAATTGGCAAACTCACACAACCGAGCTGCAAGGATGCCCGTATTGCCATCGTCGGACAAACGCAGCAAGCAGCAGAACTATTTGAAGAGCTCTATGACATAAGAGCGGAGCGCAATGTAATCTGGTTCGTGCAAGATGCATTGCTGCAGCCAGAGATACGATCACCACTGCAAGTTGCTCCAAGCTTGCGCATGAGAACATACTGACCAGTAACTGCAGCACCGCTACCTCACCCCTCGCCCCACCAGGCGCAAGCAGGGTCCCACCAGAGCTCCGCGGTCTCCAAACTACGACCGCAAACCCAAATACTGGCCTCATCGACCCCTCCGTCCTCGACCGTGTTTACGAAACACAGTATGCGCAGAAAGTCAAGGAACCAGATAACTTAAAGTGGAAGTACCAGATCCGATTCAACCAGGACATTGTCAGCGCCGAAAAGACACCTTCCGGCCGTATACGTCTCACGACGTCAGCGAAGTTGGAGGGTACGCGACATGTCGACGACTTTGACCTGGTGGTTTCTGCCACGGGCTTTGTGCGCACGAGCGCAGAGCAAGTGCTGAGCTCGATTACGAGTAAGAGGCTATTGGACGGGCCGACCATGACGACGAACGGGGAGTATGCTGTTAACATTCGGAGGGGTGTGCTCGAGGCGGGAGCTGGATTGTGGTGTGTTGGACTGATTGGAGAGTTGGAACAAGCTGTTGGCGAAAGTGCTTTCAGGATCATGGCTGAGAGGAGTGTTCGCGTGGCACAAAGTGTGATTGACTGCAACAAGGCAAGAGGGCAATCACGTGAGAGTGCAACGGTACAGGCTCAACTGTAGCCGTAGACAATTACAGAACATACTCTAGCGCTGGAATTCCATAGTTAAGATCTAAATATGCTATTTCATGCTTATTACTAGTCAAGACACACTTCAACGAATCTTGCGCCTCAACAAACACCTTGCTCAATTTTGCTAGAAGAAGGAAGGTCAGAGACTACAGTTTGCTTCCCTCCCGTCTGCCTAGAATCCTTTCCGCAATTCTCGCCATTTCAAATTTCTTTACCTTGCCACTCCCAGTAAGTGGTATGTCAGCTGGTACACAGCCCTCACCAAGCCAGAATATATGAGCCGGCGCTTTGTGCCGGCCGAGCTTCTCCCTCACCCAGTCTCGAACCCTCTCGTCACTGAGACTGCTTTTCAGCTGTGTAGATGCCGACACACCAGTGATCACGAGTGATTTAGCCAGCGCATTTGGATCACCGCGCTCGATCGCTTCGCTGACAGCTTCCGCAGTGGAGGCCGGTCCTGAGACGGCATGGTCTTGACCTTCAGGGTAGCCAGACCCAACGCCAGCTTCAAACTCGGCACGCACCAAAAACGCAGCTGGTACTTCACCCAGCCGCTTGTGCTTCACGCCAACGATGATAGCTCTCGCGATCTCAGGATGCTGTACAAGTCGTTCCTCGATCTCAAGAGGATAGATGTTCTCTCCGCCCCTGATGATGATCTCCTTGTATCTCCCAGTGATTGTGCAGCTCCCGTCCTCATGCATCATAGCCTCATCACCGGTGTGGAGCCAGAGCACACCATTCTCATCTCGAATCATGACTTCGTCGGTCTTGGTCTGATTGTTCCAGTAGCCCTTTTGTATCTGATAGCCAGCGATGCAGAGCTCGCCGCGGGTGCCTATTGGTAAAATTTGGTTTTGGCGGTCTACAATCTTTGCGTGAAGATACGGCATAGGTAGACCAACCGTATTGAGCTTTTTGTAGATGGTGTCGTTGTGGTGGGCATTGAAGCAAGTCGGACTCGCTTCTGTTAAACCGTAACTGCTTGTAAATTCCACCATACCAAATTCATGCACGAGAAGCTCCATGAGGTGCTTCGGGACGGGAGCGCCGGCGATAATCCCGGTGCGTAGACGGTGGAATTCAAAGTTCGGTGGGCGGGGGAGACCGAACATGGAATCGAACATGGCCGGGACGCCGTGTATTGCAGTACATGATTCATCGGGAATTGCTTGAAGGCAAGCTTTTGCATCAAAGGTTTCGGAAGGGTAGACGATTTTGCCGCCATGGGTTATTGTTGCGAGCAGCCCGAGTACGAGACCGAAGCAGTGAAATAGGGGTGGTGGGCAGCAGAGGATGTCTTCGTCTGTGAGATTCATGCGGTCGCCAATGAAACGGCTATTATTTACTATGGAGCTGGAAAAGTCAGTTCGATTCGGTAGATAGCATGGGTTCGAGCTCACTGGTGCGTAAGCATAGCGGCCTTAGGATGTCCAGTGGTACCACTGGTAAACTGCAAATTGCACACATCGTGGTTCGTGAAACGCGTATTGCAGTCGTTAATAAGGAAGTCGTCTAGCGATGCTCCTTGCTCTGTGAGCGTTGTGTATGACTGAAAGTGTCCTGCAAAGCCTCGAAGAATGACTATATCTTCGGTCTTGCCTTGCTGGACGAGCTCTTCAAGGAGTTTTGTGTTGTTGTGTCGCCCAATGAATGGCGTGGTGAAGAAAAGTCGACACTCGGTGAAGTCCAGCGCATACCGTGCTTCGGAGGAAGTATAGGTGTTGTTGATGATAACAAGGATGGCGCCGATTCTCATGCAAGCGAATAGTACCGCCACATACTGCTCGCAATTGCCAGCCATGATGCCAACTCGATCACCAGGACGGATGCCTTGAGCAGCCATGGCTCTTGCGAGCACTATGCTTTCCTGCCTCAAGAAATCGTATGTCCATCGTGCTCCTGTCCATGGTATCACAAGGCATTCCTGCAGCCCATACTCATGGCACTGGAAGTCCAGGAGCTCGGCAAGCTTGAAGTCCAAGAGTGGGACATCGGAAGGGCCATGAGCCACTGAGAGCTTCACCTGCTCGCGTTGGGCGAGCTCTGCATGGTCCAGAATCGTTGTTGCCATAACGCTGTCGAATTTTCTCGAAATACCAGTTTCCTAGAGTCCAGCGTAGCTTTTAGACGTCGACTTCATCAAGTGGCAGTAGTCTCTGATGGTTGCATGGGCACTTTGAATGTTAACCTAAAGTCATCTGACCAATAACTTCTTGCATCCGATGAAAGCGGCCGCTTTATGAACAGCGACAAGCCTCGTGTACAATGATTGAATTGCGCTTGTTGTACTCGACGTGGCAGTCCAGGCTAGGGTCTAGGATAAGCTGTGACTTGTCGTATTTAGGCGTGACAGGGATGGTGGAGCTTTCAACTATGGTGTGCGACAAGAATCATTTCCTACGTTTGTTTCCTTAGTGAAGCACAGTCAGTCCTGTTGCCAAGGGTTCATTTCTGTCGCAGATCCTTGCAGTGTGGAACCTCAAGACGCAGGTCAGACCGAGTATCGGAGTGTGCTTAGCCTCTTCGAAATCCGATAGCTTGACATCACATTCCGAGCGAGGATGGAAAAGAAATTGGTCTAGTGTACTGAATCTTTCTTTCGCAGCCAGTCTTCGAACGTTGCGAAATTTAGGGAGGCAGGCAATTTGGCCATGATTGTAACCTCCAGCGGCTCATGGCCTCCAACAACCTCAGGACTAAGTGGCACTCCTGTCTTCAATTTCTCGAAACCCAATCTTTCGTACAATTTCACTGCTCCATCATCTGACTCCAAGTACACCGGGACCTTGAGTTGTTCTGCAATATCGATGCCAGTCTTTGTCAGGAGTGTACCGATGCCTCTCCCCTGATACTCAGGGCGAACAGCTACCACGTGGCAGTCTTTACACAATTAGCTCTTACTGTATCCCAAGCCTCGATGCCACTTACAAACGTGTCTCCTGCCGCCCACAAGTACCTCTTTTCTCTGCCAAAATGCTCGAATGAACTCTTGCGCCCGTTCCTTCTGCTTGCCCTGCAGCCAATCGACGGCAGGGAGCTTGCGCTGATCTTCACTTCTCTCCTTCCAATGGACATCCCACAGGCTCATCCCAACTATCTGATCTGTCTCTGTGTCTATGCATTTGAAGGTGTATTGCAAATTGTCTTTCTTCCAATATTCAAGCGTATGAGCAGCATGGCCTTCTCGGAAGGTGTCATTACGGATATCCCACGGAAACAAGATTTGGGTGACAAGTTTGCCATCGAACGCGGCGAAATAAACGTCGTAGACCTTGCGAATGTCTGGAACGCTAGCTGGCAGTACAATGTATCCCATACCGGCTACGATTTTGCCTGGACAGACTGAGAGCTTCATTCGCTTGACAATCTGGAGCGTGAGACGTCTAGCAACGCGTGAAGGAGGCTGGGAGCTGATGGACAAGCATAACTCCAGCGTGCACGGCAATTCTCACAATTACTCATCTTCAATTGACAGGCTTACGGAGTCAAGGTTGCATTGCCGACGGCGGTGATTGAGTAGAAGGTCGACTGGAAAGTCGTGGATTTGGAAGGGACGATCATTGTCTCGTGTACACGCTAGTGACTAGCGTGGCTCCAACTTTCGGAGCCCTGTATTGCTGCTTCCCGCTTGTAATTTTCATGGGTCACAGTCACCCTCCATGTCATGGCTCGGCAACTTGACTTCCGCGTGCATGGGGCGGATCTGATAACCTGTCCATCGTGATCATCACATGCAGTGTTGATGCTCTGTTGATTAGCCTCCAAAGTTTGCCAAATTTTCCTTACGTTTTGGCGAGTTCCCAGACAAGCTCAGCTGGGCATCTTCCTCCCACCAGCAGCTGCTCCAGTTCACGGAGAGTCTCGGGCACTTTATCTCCAAATTGGTATCATGTCTGGGCCACGAGATCCAGTGCGAAGAAACGCGAGGTCGATGCAGCTCAGACCTGGTGCTCGCGAAGATCATCCTCCACTCGGGTCGAGCTGACATCGCATGATGACATATGCTAGTCGTGCTCCCAAGCTCAGTGCTTCTGCGTTGCTTCCATTTGAATACCGTCGCCTCAATATTGCTGACTTCTTGACCAACTGATTGGAAGAGAATGACAGGCACACCTCAAAGCACGGTGCCAGCTTCTGCTGTGACGAAACTACGTCTACCGCACCCATATCTCACCACCTATTATGCTGTTTCATCGGAGTCGGATGTAGGCCCCCAAAACGCCCTGAAGATCCGGCCGAGCGATGAGCAGCCCAGCACAGGATCAAGCAAAATCTCGGAGAGCTTGCACAGCGATGACCTGTCGTACGCACCTCTGGCCGCAGCGGAGGACAGCCTTCTAGACTCTTCCAACAACTCAGCTTGGGCAAGAGCAAGAAGATCACATTACACCACGATATCGTGGAAGAAGGCTACTCCATCTTTGTCCCAGGTATGGTTGATTGTATATATGCTCTTCACACAATCACCAGACCATGAAATTTTCCGCCTGAGGCTGCGGGGAGATGGCCAGGACGCTATTGCCAAACAACTCAAGCAGTCATCGCTCGCAATAGACCACCCAAGTCCTTCTCGAGCGGCTGACAAGAATTTGAAAGTAAGTCAAGACGAAATACTCATCCTTCGAAGCACCTTTTGGCAAGGTGCCGCCTCCCCGTTCGGCCATCGCTCAGTGTGGATACCAGAAGGCGGTGGCTCAGCAAATGTCAACACGGTTGACTACGAAATGACTACGAGAACACCAGATTACAATCAAGTCCATGCCTGGCACCCCCGCAGAGCCGCAAAACCAGATCCCGGTACTACAGTCTATAGCCGCTATATCCCCTCACTCGACGAACATTTCTCCATGGTTGCCCTCGATTACACCAACCCCGAGCATCTGAACCTGTTCCACACGTGGCAGAACGACCCACGGGTAGCTGCAGGTTGGAATGAGACTGGCGATCTCGAACACCACCGCAAATACCTGCTGGATCTTCACGAAGACTCGCACGTTCTCACAGTACTGGCTTACTTCGACGATACTCCATTCGCATATTTTGAGATCTACTGGGCTGCTGAAGATCATCTGGGAGCTCATTATCAAGCTGACGGATTTGACCGAGGGCGCCATGCTCTTGTGGGTAACCCAAACTTTCGCGGGAGACATCGGGTTACTGCGTGGTGGTCTGCTACCATGCATTACATATTCCTGGACGATCCAAGGACAATGAGGGTTGTGGGAGAACCGAAATACGTGAATACGAGCGTGCTTGCATATGACTTGATGCATGGTTTCAGTGTAGCGAAATTTGTTGACCTCGGACATAAGAGAAGTGCTTTGATGATATGCTCCAGAGAGCGGTACTTCCAGCTTGGCATGGATGGAACACAGGAGGGGGTCGTCGGGGGAACGAGGGTGGCTGTTGGTGTGCCGAAACTGTAAGGGCCTGCTCTTGAGATGCCTTTGTTCCGGCACTGGCTCCCTGGGACAATGGTGTTATGATCTTGATAGTAGGATCAGGGCCCGGACGTCTGGCATCACTTTCCTAATGGCGACGGAAGCGCACTATCAAGCGGTAGCCTCGGCTGCCAGCAGAAAAGAATCGCAGTGTTTCATGATTCATCTCATCGTTGTAACATGAAGGAGTTGGTAGGATTGATCGCTTGAGCGTCTCATAGAAGAATCAAACTCAATTATACAGCTATCGAGTGCTTCACCATAGCCTGCCAGGCCCTCTAGGGTGGCTTGCGGTACCCAGTCACCCAGCCGCCCTCTACTCTTTCTGAAATTGTAACATAATGTCGTTCAGTAAACATGAAAGCCTTGCCGGATTGATCAGAGTAGTCAGCGTCGGCCTCGCTCAGACTTTTCACACCATTACGGAACCAGGGCAGCAGGGTCAGAGGCTGAAGTTGCATGCCTGCTCCGACATCGCACATGCATTACAATCGGAGGACACTTAGGAACTCCGCCCAGTCAGCTACCTGGGACCAGTATTGGAATTTTTGCAATGCCACTTACGTGCGTGTCATTGCCGTACTGCAGCTACCTGCGAAACCACTCACGGCTGGAGATCGTTCAAGCTCGTTGATGCAACATTGAAACCCGAGGCTCTTGTCCTGGTTGTGGATGTGAGGTGCATGCAATTTCACAACTCCAATGTACTTGTAATGACAGCCCCTCCTTGCCAACCACCAAACCGCTTTCACAACAACGCACATGCCGTGCATTAGCGCCGCGAAGATCAAGCCAGCACTTTATCCTTGGCGCAATTTTACTGGCCGGAGATGCAGCACGGCGGATCTGATAGCCAAGTGATAAGATGCAAATTTTCGTGATCGACAACGGGACATAATTGCTCATCTCAGCTGCTGCTCCACACCTTTGTTCCCCACGATCATGAAGTTTGCAAAATCCTGACAAAACACGGCGATCGACAGACATACACTGCAGCGTGGCACTCCTACCATGATTGGCAAAACGGCCGGTATCGGAGATGCAAGCACCTTCGCGTTTGAGCGGGACTCGTAGTCGCGAGTACTTGCGAACGAAGCTCATGCTTTTCACTCCCCTGTCGGCACAATGGTCGCGTGGCGTCATCGAACAGTGCAGTAGCCGAGCAGATATTCATCTGCTCAGAAGCTAGGGTCAATGTTGCAGCGACTTTGTAAATACACGTGACAGGTACTCAGCTGAGGGATGTTCACATCTCGTAGAGGAAGAAGTGGACGCCGATCATACTACTAGTCAACGACGAGCCCTGTGCGCACTCTCACTGTTGCAGGCACCGTAGATGCATATGCTATGAGCAATTGGATCTATCTCTGGTGATGTTGTTAACATTCTCCTGATTCGTTTCATTCTCTTTGAAGATGAGGTCCTTACTGAAAGAGGTGCCAGGTAAAGACCTAGCGACTGAAGTTGAAAGTGGAAGAATCAGCAAGAAGCACGAGAGTGTAAAAGCCCAGGATGGTGAAAGCAAGACATCCAACCTGACATCCAGGCGTGAACTCAAAGAGCTAGAATCCGAGAGAGTCCTCGATGGCGACAGCCGGACGGAAAACAGCGTTGAACAAACGTTCTCACCATTGACTGAGTCATCTCAGACCCATTCCGTTTTGCGCCTAGATAGCTTGATACTGGCGTGGATGCTCTTCCTTAAACGAGGAAGTTTAGGCCATGGGGGTGAAGATTACCTAGTTTCCTGGACTGTGGAGACAACTTCGAGCTCGCACAAGCATTCCTGCAGGATATCCGATGTTGTAGGATCAGAAGAAATAATAGCTGCATGCCTGCCGGCAATTCACCAGCAGTTGACAAGCACGAAAGGCTCAATTTCTGAGGAAGCGTGCAAAGTCATTCTAGAGGCCTGTCTAGCAAGCAAAGGAGCCTCCGAAAACCCCCTATTCGCAATCGAAGTCACCATGAAAGGTTCAGAGTTGTGCTTCCGGTGTCACCATCAACAGCCTGAACTCTCAGAGATGGTCATATCAACTTACCTTCAAACTATGCTGGATATTTTCGAGCTTGTCTCCCAGCGACCAGAGAGCTTAATCACACAGACAGCGCAGATCCAGAGACACGAAATAGCACAGATATGGTCCTGGAACAAAACTGTGCCACTTGCCGTCGACCGATGTATCCACGAGTATTTTGTCGAGCGCGCACACGATTTTCCCGAAGCACCAGCAGTTGTGTCTTGGGATGGCAAATTCTCATACGGGGAGGTCGATCGCATGTCGACTCGACTGGCACACAAACTGCGAGACCTTGGCGTCAATGTGGGAGAAGCTGTGCCTTTATGCTTCGAGAAATCAGCCTGGACCGTCGTTGCTGTCCTTGCAGTCATGAAGGCTGGTGGAGCTTTCGTGCTGACAGATCCAAGTCAGCCGGAGGGTCGGCTGCAAACGATTGTTGAGGAGGTGAAGGCGAGCGTGCTGCTAACGAGCGAGTTGTACGTACACCTCGGAAGGCGGATTGCATCACATGCGGAAGTAGTGGCTGTAAGTCCGGCACTCATGCTCGGGTGGAATTCTGCCTCAGCACTTGACCTAGAGACTGTCCCAGCGAACGCTTTGATGTATATCATCTTCACGTCTGGTAGTACTGGAAAGCCAAAGGGCGTCATGATTAGTCATGCGAATTACACTACTGGTGCTATCCCTCGCGCGGACATTGTTGGGTACGAGCCAACAACAAGAGTCCTCGATTTTGCCTCGTACGCCTTCGATGTCAGCATCGATTGCATGCTTCTCACGCTCGCGACTGGAGGCTGCATTTGCGTACCATCTGACAATGATCGAGTGAACAATCTGAGCGGCGCGATCCGGAAAATGAATGTTAACATGGTGCATACCACGCCAAGTATTGCGCGAGTCTTTGACGCAGATGTCATTCCCTCGTTGAAAGTCCTGGGTCTGGGTGGAGAAGCAGTGCCTGCACATGAAGCATCGAGCTGGAATGAGCAAACGAAGATTGTGGTTGCTTATGGGCCGTCAGAATGCACTGTTGGTTGTACGTTTAATAACGATGTAGGCAAATGCAAGACGTACACAAGTTTGGGAAAAGGGTGTGGTGGACTGCTATGGATCGTCGATCCAGAGAACCACAACCGCCTGAGTCCTTTCGGAGCACCTGGCGAGCTTCTCGTTGAAGGCGCAATCGTGGGAGTAGGCTATATCAATGAGCCAGAGAAGACAGCTGCCGCTTACCTTCAAGATCCGAAGTGGCTGTTGGAGGGCTTCGAGGGCATATACGGCCGCCCAGGACGATTGTACAAAACTGGCGACCTAGTGAGATACGATCCCGATGGGACTGGTGCGGTTATTTTCGTTGGACGTAAGGACCAGCAAGTCAAGATTCGGGGTCAACGAGTAGAGCTGGAAGAAGTCGAGCACCATCTGAGAAAGCGCTTGCCAGTAAAGACGACCATCGCAGCTGAAGTGATCACGCCGGGAGGTAACGGAGATCCGATATTGGCTGCATTCATAGTTGAGCAGGATCTTAAGCAGGAAGACTTAGCAAATCAAGCTTGTGGGTTCAGCACGGAGATGCGAATTACATTGATGGAGCTTGAAAAGTCACTTAACAAGGAGGTTCCGAAATATATGGTACCAGCTTCATTTATCGCTGTATCGCAGATACCTACTACCGTCTCTGGAAAGACCGATCGTAAGCAGCTTCGTGCTGTTGGCTCTTCAATGTCAAGGAAACAGCTAGGGAGCTGGAGAGAAAGCGGGGATGCAAATGGACCATCTCGACCTTTGTCGGACAGAGAACAAACACTTTGCCAAGTGTGGGGCCAGGTTCTGGGTGATGGTCCAGAGATAGCTGCAGATGACGATTTCTTTGCTCTTGGTGGTGATTCACTGAAAGCCATGAGATTGGTTTCGCTAGCGAGAAAAAACGGCTTGTCACTGACCATCAGCATCATCTTTGCCAACCCGACATTGGAGGTTATGGCGTCGAGAGCCAGGGACATTAGTTACAACGATGAGGAAGAGATTTCGCCATTTTCGCTGCTTAGGCAGAGCTTGACAAAGGCAGAGGTGCTGCGAGAGGCCGCCGAGGCTTGCGGAGTCAATGAAAGCGACATCGAAGACGCATACCCATGCACGCCATTGCAGGAAGGTTTGATGGCGTTGTCGGCGAAAGTGCCCGAAGCCTACGTCGCCCAAAGAACGCTGAGGCTACCAAACCAAAATGCCGGCGAAAGGTTGCGGAAGGCCTTTGACATCGCAGCTCGAGATTGTGCCATCCTTCGAACCCGTGTGGTATATGCCCCATCATACGGACTGGTTCAGGTAGTGCTGAAGTCAACTCCAAGCTGGCACAAGTCGCATGATCTGGAAAGATACTTGGCGTATGATCGAGACGAGATGATGGGGCTCGGCAAACCGCTCTGCAGGTGTGCCATGATCGAGACCGCAGGCGGGGAAACTGACTTTGTCTTGACTATGCATCATGCTTTGTACGATGGTTGGTCCATGCCGCTCATCGTTGACCGAGTCAATCGGGCATATCAGGGTCTCGGCAAGGTAAATCGGACTGAATTCAAGAAGTTCATTAAGCAATCCCAAGGCCTAGACGGTGAATTGTCCAAGTCATATTGGCGAAACCTTCTACATGGTGTAGAGGAGAACCAATTTCCGTCTTTGCCGTACCCTGAGTATCAGTCAAAGGCCGACTTTCTGCTTGAGCGTTATATTTCCGTACCGAACACTGCCAAGTCGAGAAACACGCTTGCGATCATAATTAGAGGTGCTTGGGCTGTGGCAGCGGCCCAGTACTCACAGTGTGCCGATGTGGTGTTCGGCGAGACGTTGACTGGACGAAACGCAGATGTACCAGGGATCGAAGAGATCGAAGCACCACTTATAACCACTGTGCCGATGCGTCTGCTGGTTCGGAAAGACATGAAAGTGTCGGAATATCTGAGGCAAATCCACCTGCAAACGGTCGACAGGATGCCGCATGAGCATCTGGGACTGCAGAATATCAGGCTATTGAGTAGTGATGCGCGCAGAGCTTGTGACATAAGAACAGGGCTCGTACTGCATCCGTGCGCCGGAGACGACGCATTTCAAGCCACAGCCGGCCCAGCATTAGGCCTTGTACCAGCTGGAGACACAGAGGCCGCACAAGAAGCGCTCAAGTTCAACTCTTATGCTCTAATGATCGTCTGCACATTAGAGAAGAAGGGCTTCCTGACAATGGCAAGCTTCGACTCCAATACAATAGGAAAAAAGCAGATGCTGCAGCAGCTCGAAATGTTTGAGAAGGCCGTCCAAGATCTTTGCGGTGATGATGAGCGGCTACTGGGTGATTTTTTGACTTTGCCAGAGTCTGTACACAAACCAAATGGTATCAAAGACGATATCAGCGACTCCGATGATTGGCAGAGTGTTCAGCCCGCCATCCTCGCCAACGGAGAGTGTGCGAACGGTACAGCTGCCTTTGAAGAGGAACCACTTGATGGACTATTGATCAGACTTTGGAAACGCATTCTCAAATTCGATGACGTCGATCGCTACGACGACTTTTTCCGCCTCGGTGGTGATTCCATAGGAGCAATGAAGCTTGTGTCAGAGCTCAGACGAGCCGGTTACGGCTTGACAGTTGCACAGGTGTTTGCAAGTAGACAGCTTTTTGAAATGAGCAAGCTCTTGAAGAGCGCGCAATCGACGAAGGACCACACGCTGAGAGAGGTAGAGCTCAGCCTCGTCACACCGGATGGTCTGATCGAGAAAATTCGTCCAGAGCTGTCGAATACCAGCTGGCAAATTTCAGACATATATCCAGCCCGACCACTGCAACACATTGCTGTGAAGGGCACAACTGAGTTACCGCGATACTCCGTCCGATATGAGCTCTTCTTCCTGAGTGGCCAAGTCGATAAGGCACGACTGCTCGAAAGCTGTCGTAAGCTGGTTGCCATGAACGAGATCCTTCGAACCACATTCGTGAGGTTCGACAAAGAATGCTACGGCGTGGTTCTCGATAAGGTTGCAGATCTGATAGCCGAATATGAAGTGGAAGGTGATATTGAAACTTTCTCACGAGCATTGTGTGATGTTGACGTGCAAAGCAGGATGCCTGCAGGATCGAGTTTTACAAAGTTCTTCTTCGTTGAAGGAGCCAAGCGAAAGAGTTGCTTGATCTTCCGGCTTTCGCATGCTCAGTATGACGAGATATGTTTGCCAATCGTGCTTCGGCAATTGTCTGCATTATACCAGGGAGATGCATGTGAAGAGCCAGTCCCATTCTCTTCATTTGTGCGCCATATCCTCGAAAACAATTTGCCGAAAAGCATCGAATATTGGAGGGAACTTTTGCAGGGAAGTGTCATGTCTGTCTTGCCACGTCCAGAGATCGAGGTGCAGGATCGAAGGAGGCTGACGTCGATCACAAAATCGATCGATGTCCGAAAAAGACCAAAGGACGTGACTCTGGCTACATTTCCAACGGCTGCCTGGGCATTATGTCTCACCCGGAGGCTCCCCGCTCGGGACGTGGTTTTCGGAGAAGTGGTTAGCGGGCGAAATACTGGACTTGAAGGTAGTGACCGCGTCGTTGGTCCATGTTGGCAATATATCCCATGCCGCATTAAGATTGAGCAAGGATGGACTGGATACGATTTGCTGCGAGCTGTACAGAATCAGCACATCACAAGCAGTGCGTACGCAGGCATCGGGCTGTCAGAAGTCGTGGAGTATTGCACTGACTGGCCGAAGAGAACGGACTGGTTCGACTCAGTCCTGCATCAAGACGTTGCTCATGTTGACAGTCTGCCGTTCTCTTTAGCCAACAGTCGCATGGAGACGCACTACCCACACGTCGAACCACTCAGGGAATGGAAGATCCAGGCATTCACAGGAGGGGATGAGATGACGATGGAGGTCGTCACGTTTGAGGAGTGGAGCTCCTTTGGGCAGGGATTGCTAGAAGATATAGCTTCTACCTTTGAGCAGCTAGTCAATGAGCCGGAAAAGCGGATTTCCTAAAGAATGAGCTATGGCGTCTGACGGTGGGAGTGGTTCAGGCCGTAGCGACCAACGAGAGAATTGTTTAGGGTTTTCCGGCTCTGGTCAATGTTTCCGTGTTAATGAACTGCTAAGCATGGTCCCGATGCTCCCAGAGACACTCTGCTCTTGGGCTAAAAAATTGCTCACTTTCGGCAAATCATGGAAATGAGGCCGGTGATTGGGCTTCCGCGTGGACAGCGCCATGTTTCGACGTGTGGCAACGAAACTAGACTTGGTGGCCTAAGGCATCACATCACAAGATCACGCGCTTACTGCCTCTGGCGTGTCTCATACGCGTCGCTTTGCGACTCGAGCATGTTTTATGGCACATAGTCCCTTTGTAGGAAAAAATATGTCTGCTTATCAATGCCAAGTCAAGCAGTGAGCACGATCGTCATCCGACAAGTCCCGTAACAGAGCGCCTTTCGACTGCTGGAAGTGGTCAGAGAGGAGTACGAGAACTCACAGAGCTGACGCTATACACTGTGAAGTTCATTCGTGTGCATGCAACAACCCAGCATTTGTTACCGCTAATGAGCTGCGATAGCGCGTTATGTTCGACGTTATCGATGGTACATTATCGCTAATTGCTGGTCTGCTCCATCGGTTGCGTGCCGTCTAGTCAAGGCGACCAGACTCTAGAGTAGTGCGAAAACTAACTTGGGAGCGCGACGCGATACACTGCAGAACCCCCCC